>JAEUWP010000296.1:0-14422 GCA_018524725.1 Podaxis mareebaensis | reverse complement strand
GGTGGAACGGGAGGCATTGGGGAGTCCAAGCTCGTGGACTAAGGCATGATAAATGATGTTGCGGCGGGAGGTACCAGACTGGTTCATAACAAAGGGATCATCTTCCAACTGTAGGCTCATGATGAGTTGAAGTTACTGGCAATGGTTTGGATATAGAGGCCATCAGGGTCAAATTGTTAAGATGGTCCTTATCACCAGTCACCTAAGCTTTGCTAGGGGGCAGCTATCTCACTAGATGGTTCACAGAGGTGCTAAGATCTATCAAGAAGGATCACAATAAGAAGGTGGCAAGGCAAGTGTCTAGTTAAGCATACTTAAGAGGTCAAATATCTATCAGTTGAGAATATAACCAATAGAACATTTACTACCACACTGATCATGAACTAATATCAATCACAAGTTAAAGGTAAGTAATAACCTGAGATTTAAGAATATAGGAAGCTTGTGCTTCCAGTACATGAGTGGCTATTTAAGCTTTACTTCTAATGTCCTAAAGAGGTAACTATGAAGTAATGCTACAAGTCTGAGATTCAATAGAAGTGAGACTATGGAGCAGAGAGATACAAGAATAGAACTAGGGCAGGAATAGAAACAGAGACAAGAATAGAAATTAACTAAATATGGAAATAGTTCAGGTCCAAGTTCAGGCAGGATACAGGGATACAAGACAAATAGTCTGTGACAGGAGAGATAAGAAGAAAACTATTTACTAATGATATATTACAAATCCATATCAGAGTGAAGACATCCATTGGTAGAGTCAGAGGAATAGGAGTCTGGAGATGAGGCAGAACTGGGAATGGTGAAGTTCCCTATGAGAGGTGAGTTAAAAGAGTCTGACTCATGCATTGGACTGCAGCATGGTAATGAGGATGATGATGATGACAAGGATATGTTTGTAGTAATGTAAGAAGGTGGATATGGTGGGAGATCTACAGCAGGTTCTTCTGCACTTGACTTGTTGATGCTAGGTATGTTGGAGTTAACACTATAGAGGGGTGGAAGCTGTGTATGACAGGGAGGAATGGCTGGAGGATCATCAGAGTTAGGATCAATACAATAGACTTCTACTTCTTAGAAGTAGAGTCCACAGGTGACTTCATACTTGATAATGTGCAGGATAACCTTGGGTGGATACATCATGTAGGAGTGAAGGAAGACAATGGGTTTCTCTGCATAAGGGATCATCTTCCAACTGTGTGCCCAGGTGGAGTCAAAGTTATTGTGGATCATTTGAATATATAACCCATTGGGATCAAAGACATGAGTGAAGGGAGCATTTTCCCAAGTGATACATAAGATCTCAGTCATCATGTAGTCAGTTGAATAGAATAATGATCCAGGTATCAGCCAGTCTTCAGAGAATAATAATGCATAGCCAGGAAGGTGACAATTGGCAAAGGCTTCATTGCAGTAGCAAACTGGGTCTTCAGTTGGTATGCCTGTATCTTGAGTGGTATGACAGGAGGCATTGGGAAGTCTAAGCTTGTGGACTAAGGCATGATAGATGATGTTGTGGCAAAGGGTGTTAGGTGGGTTCATAACACAAATACATGAGTGAAGGGAGTGTTCTCCTAGGTGATGTGCAGTATTTCAGTCATCATACAGTTGGTAGAATAGAATAGAGGACCAGGTGTTGGCCAGTCTTCAGAGACAAGGGATGTGTGGCCAGAGAGATGATGATTAGCAAAGGCTTCATTACAATAGCAAGTCAAGTTGCTGGTAGAGTGATTGGTCTCTATAGTGGTACTGCAAAAAGCATTGGGAAGGCTGAGTTTATGGATGAGGGCATGGTAGATAATATTGGTATGGGACAGCCAGGGTGAGCTCATAACAGCTTTACTTCTGCTGTCTTCTGGTGCTGGGCCTTCTCTGTCTGTGAATTCTCCCTGCTCTTTAAGTTCTGATTTGGTGGCCTCTTTGTTATCTGTGTATTTGCTCACTGTGATATCCAAAAATTCCACCACTGATGGCTCCCTGGTCTGTCCTAGGCTGTACAGTGCTGGTGTTCCTTCTCAACTATCTTATTGCCAGATATTGCTTCTGCTCATATACTGAGCCTTGCTCCTAATTGAGCCCTGGTGTCACTCCTAGTTGAGCCTCAATATATGCCCCTTGTTGGGCCTCCCTGTTGCAAGGTGAGTTGGTGATGCTTTACCAAATGTTATGACCTTTGTATGAACTCAGGTTGCAACTAGGCAAAGACTTGAGAATGAACAAAGGAGAAAGAACTAGTTGGTAAAGCATAGAGAATACAGGTGTACTGCCTAGGATTTATATACTGTGAGGGAGAAGGCTAAGAATGGATGAAACAAGGAGATGAGTAAGTGGGTGACTAAGGCAAACTGTAAAAAGGGGCTAAAACATAAGATGAAATGGCAAGCTGAGTATGTACTAAATATAGATGAGGCCATAACACCATACCTTCTAAAGCAAGCTCACCTGCAGCATTATTAGGCAGGCATCCACATGAAAAAACCTAGCAATCTGTCCATTTGGATACTTCTTCCCCTTCATTCTCCTCTTTTCAGATACTCCATGGATACTTATGCCCTCCAAGCCATTACCATTATTATGAGTGGTGACATGGTCCTTGAGATCATGATGATACAAATAGAGTTCCCAATTTCATTCATCAGCATCTCAAGAGTGAGCCAATAGGTTGTGGTATAGGCTTCAGGCAGATGTTGAGGAAAACCCCAGCACCCTAGCCTTCTAGATAGCATGTTATCCTCATGTTCGTGCTCTGCTATGCATGAGCAATATAATTTTTAGAACACCCTATATCTTTGAGATATATTTGCTAGAATTGTTTCATCTTATGACTAGTAGTTAGAGATCTATTACTCCTTCAGTCATTATCTTTGTAAGATAAACATGTTGTAGAAATGTTTCTTGCTTCTAATGACTCCTTCACCTTGAGGTAGAGTCATGTTAATTCTCCAGTCAACCATATGTTCTATGTACAATGGTGTATGCATGCATTCTGTGCCCTAGAACCTAGAGTTCTTTCTTTACCCTATGGCCAGTATGCTTAGTATTTAAACTCCATGTAGTTAGTGTACTTTCTTCACTGGAATTTCATTCCTTGTCTACTCAACTACTACAGCTCAAAACATCCTCAACAGTTTCATCAATCAGCTCAATTCAACCTTCACTATCAAGTGGCAGAATATCATTCCTATACTGTTTCTACCTGTTTGTCAGTTTTGTGAGTAACTGGATTACTCTCCACTGCCTAATGTTGTTGTAGCAGCAATCCATTCTCATCAGCAGATAGTTAGGTTGCTTCCTGACTTGACTCCTGAACATGGCTGGAATTTCAGGTTTGTCATTATCTGGAGCATCTAGCCATGCCTTTAAAAACTCTATCCCTTCATCTAGAATCATCATTAGTTGAGGCTATAATCAGAACATACCATCCAAATAGATGTAAGCTGGCTTTCTCTTCTCTCATTTCTTTTTGTTTCTCTGACTGCTTCATCTTGGTTACTATAGCCTCTTCCAGGTTTAGAGGATGTAATTCTGCATCTGGATATTATTTGCATACCTAGTGGAACACCCCTTTCTTAGCTTGAAAAAACAGCTAAGATTTTATGTTCCTTATGGCTAGGGGGAAGCACTAAAACACTTATGAGTTATATGATAACTAATTAGAAAAGAATGCTAACAGCACCAGGAATGGGATAAGGAATAAGCTCTGGGTGCAATCGAACTGCAGGTTGATGAGCTAGGGTGATTTCCGTTAGCCTTTCATTTTGGCCAGGACTGTAGTCTTTGTAATGCTAAATCCTTTTTCTACACCAATTGTATAACATGTTTTGTGAACCAGCTATCTGTCTCCTGTAGTATGGTGACGATTTTTCGTGGGTGTGTAGGGCTTTCCAAAACCGCTAAAGAACAACTACTAAATGTTGATGTTGAACGGTGGGTATTGTGCACCAAATGTCTGTTGTTTCATTCTTACGGCTGCAAAAAAGTGCTCACGATTACTATGGTGCAAAGAGTTGTCTCATTCTCAAATGTTGAAGAAGCCAGCATTATCACGACTTCACGGCGATAATCTCCTCGAAATCACGAAGGCGGCGTAATAGGGACTATGGAATTACTCAATAGTCACCTCCCTGGTGGCAATCTCGAGGATCAGTCCTGTCAAGCTTTAACAGTCTCCAAAAACTTCCTCGCCTCCTCCCAACCCATCCTCTCTCTCTCCTTCCCAACCAACTGACCACGCCTAATCTCCTCCTCATCAACCTTCTTCCAATCCTCATACTGCATCACCGACCCATCCTTGATCCCCTCCTCAACCTCCTTCGGTATAGCATCCAAACCAGGATCAGGATTCAACACAACGTCTTCAACGAGCACTTTCGGTTCTTCTGGCTCTCGATCAGGTAAGACATCGCCGAGGACCGTATCGGCCGCAGCGTACGCATTGATCATCGTAGATGCCAATACGCCCTTGGCACCCGTAGCAGCCCAACCAGACGCGTATACGTTCCTGAGCGCGTGACCTTCGTTTGTGATAATCCTCGCGCCAAGCGTACGGAGATGCCCAAGGCCTGGGTCGTAAAATGAAGAGGTAGGTTCACCGTGGAATCCAAGCGATGTAACGACGAGTGAGGTGGAGATTGTGGACGATTCGCCTGTAGATACTGCGCGTTGTGTTTTTGGGTCTACAATTGTATGTGCGAGGGATAATTGGGCGGTGGAGGTTTGGGAAGGGGGGACAGCGAGTCCCGTTGGGGATCGGTAGAAATCGAGGGACCATGTTTTTGCCGTGCTGCCGAAGGGGTTCTTGGAGCCTTTGCTGAGGAGTTGGAGGGTACGGGATTGTTGGCGTGTGAGTGTAAGGTCGGGAGAAGATTTGAAGATGGAAGGGTCTATGGGGACCATCGATGCGTCGGGAAGGTTCATAAGTTCCCGTAGTTCTTTCGTTGTGAAAGCGGCTTCGAGGGGTCCACGTCTACCTATTATGGATACGTGTTTGATGCTTGAGCGGGAGAGAATGTCTAGGACAGGTTCTGGGACATCGTATTGCGCGAGGGTCGATACAGGAGTGAGGAGCATACGTGCGACGTCGAGAGATACATTTCCGTTTCCGATTAGGGATATATGGGATAATTTATCTAGTGCTGGCGGTGGTGGTTGATTTGGGTGTTGGGTATACCAGTGTACAATAGAGAGAGCGGGGATGCAATGTTCTGAGGGAGGTAATGCTGAATGGAGAGTCGGGAGGGTGCAGCCTGTGGCGAAGAGGACGTGCGAGTAGTTCTTGAATATTGAGTGGAGGGAGAGCTGTTGTGTATGTGAGATTGGGGTTATGGCATCTCCGACATTGATGTTTCCGAAGAAACGGAAGCGAGGATCAGATGCGGTCGCGTCGAACTTGTGGGTGCAGTTCTGCAGGAATGAGCGAAGACCGCGTTCAGATGATGTACCTGGTAGGATACTAGTAGCTACGCACCTTGACTTCGGGATGATCTGGCGCTACACCATAACGAACGAGTCCATGAGGCGCCCACAGTCTGTCGAAAAGGTGAACTCGGACGGGTGGAGAAGTGCTGGCATTCGGAACAAGTGAGAGAATCCGAGAAGCCACGTAGAATGCAGACGGACCGCCGCCGATTATGGCCAACTTGAGGGGTTTTAAAGGCATTATATCTGCATATTATTCTTCTATGTCAGTAACCAAGTTTTACCTGGAATGCGGATGTATGACGACGTGACTCGATGGTATCAACGGGGATGCCGGTGCTTGGCAAAGCCCCCACAAATAAAGTTTGCCCCGGAGGGTCAAGTCAAATACTACGTCATCTTGCCGAAGCTCGGCGCAACCATGTCCTTGTTATGCCTACGTCTTTGATACTCTGACCTTACCCAACGTCTCCCAACTCACATCTATGCTTAGAAAGTTGTTTTCTGCCTCTGCATCTACGAGGTTCTCAACGCAATTTCCTAGGTCCAGGACACTACAGCCCATTCTTAGCAGGGCACTACGGACAACGATACCAAAGCCGCAGAATCGATACATTCGTTTTTCTGATCCTCCTAACAATGATGGTGGACGTCACTCGCCGAAGGATCCATTAGATTGGAGACGATGGGACCCACCGGTTAAGTTTGGCGTAGGTATTCTTGTCCTCGGAGGGGGTTACTATGTTGCACAGTATGTCGCCTTTATTCGCAAGGTGGGGGCTCCTATCAATTCATGCAAAAGTCTAGAGCGGGTACCGGAAACAGGCCGATGGCGATTCATGAATACAAGCACTGAGACTGAAGCAGAGGTGGGTATTCCTTACCTTACCCCCCCGTACACGACGCTGACATGCCCGCTAGCTTGGCGAGACTCTGCGTAGACAACTGAAGCATGAATTGGCCGGCCAGACCCTCCCACCTAATCATCCCCTGTCACTTCACGTCCGTAGAGTGGTGTCTCGCATTCTCAAATACTCCAACCTCGGTCATATTCGCGGAGAAGCTTCGTCGATGCCGTTCCTCACGTCTCGGACTGGTTTTGACGACGAATTTTGGACACCAGCAGATGACTATGGCGCGTCCGCACGACATACATATAGTTCCGAAAAAGAATGGGATGTCATCGTCGTCCATGATAACAGGGTTATCAACGCTATGGTTAGTCCCGGTGAGCGTTCAGACCAATCCACTTTGTCATATGTCAAGGTTCTAACCCGTGTTAAGGCCTGATCATCGTGTTCACTGGGCTCCTCCCGGTCTGCCAGGATGAACAAGGTCTCGCTGCAGTCCTATCACATGGTACCTGACCCATTCAAATTACTCCTCTCGCACGCTGATCATACATTTTCAGAAATCGGCCACGTAGTCGCACGACATTTTGCCGAGCGCATATCCTCAAAAACGGTGTCCTTAGCTTTATTAGCTGCCATGCAGATTCTCGGCCTAGACTGGGGCCTCTCTAGCCTCCTCCAGACTTTCGCCCTCGAACTTCCGAATTCGCGTACGCAAGAACTCGAAGGTACCCCCTTTCCACTGCCTTCACGTAACGCATACTAACACGACCTACACAGCTGATGTCATTGGCCTTCGTCTCATGGCGCGCGCATGTTACGACCCCGCGGCGGCACCACAGTGCGTGATCCTCAAGTCTCAAAGTACACGGCTCTGTACTTACTTTCTTTATTTTGAAAGAATATTTGAGCGGATGGGACAGATTGAATCCAAGATTGGACCTAAAATCAATCTTGATTTCCTCCAGACCCACCCTTCATCCGAACGTCGCGCCAAGGTTTGTTTCTTCTGGACATTTAGTGGACATCGTGTCGCTAACCCATGTCACGTTCTGCGCTTCATAGCAACTGGAAGAGGTACTCCCAGAGGCATATACTATTCTTGCCGCAAACCCTGAATGTGCGGCTATAAGGGACCAGCTTGAGCAGTTCAGGGATCACTCAAGAAGCATTCGGATAACTGCTCGGGGTGATATGGAGCTTGTATGAAATTGCTAAAGTCATAATACAGCGCAAATGATCCTATAGACTATCAAACCGCGACATCCGATGTGAAGGGGACTCAGGTCCTTCGGGTCTCGGGCCTTGAAACCCCATGAAGCACCATGAGTCTCGACACCTGTGATTGCTGTTTCCGCTTAACAAGTTCCCGTATCCCCTCTATTAGAGATAGGACCGCGCTTATAACGGCCACCCACGTTCCATACGGAAACCGATCTTCCAGGCTCCAGTCACAAAACTGGAAAAGGAGGAGCACAAGGACGAAATCTCTCGTCCTGTAAAAGGTAGAGGTACATGTCAGAATGAGAGTGACTACTTGATTGGCGTTATGGGTGAGCCTCCAAGCACACCAGAGGAACTGGAGGAAATGATATAGGGATGCTCGAGCCAGGCTCGTAAACCGCATGTTGTCTCCAAGTTTCCCGAAAATCGATGCATACACGTAGGAGACCGACATTGGAAATTGAGACATCGGGTGGATAATGCACTGAAAAAGAAACCAGAAGCAGAATTCATTGCTATACCACTCCATGAACCCGCATAAAACGGCGCCAGTAAGGATTTTCTTTTCCTCAGATTCGGATTCGGAAGTTGGCATAGTGATGCCGTATTCTATCCCGATCACTAGACTCGCAAGCGAGAAGAGGCAGCCGTATTCCTTGGATGATAGGACGACGTCGAGGCTTTGCTTGTTTGTCGTGTACCGAGGGAACCATGGGCCTAGGGGGTGGCTCGTACAGCGTTCGATGGCTTCGGCTAAAAGGCAGCGAATTTTCAGCGCGAATGCGTGATTGATATCTTTCCGCGCTGTGGCTGCCTTCCAGACCTTCAGGCACCGAAGAGCAAACGACCCACCCTCGTCGTTCTCGTTCATCGCTTGAGTCAAGACCCGGAGAAATTCTCGGTCGGCGGGTGTTTCTGGAAGGAGAGTACGAGGATCAGGTCGAGTGTTACTGGCATTTGATGCGGAGGTTTCGCCGCGTGTTTGGCTTTCAGCATTAGGGAGAGATTCCGGTAATATGTGTTCGGGTGCAGAACTACCCTGAGCGGCGGGTGTCGCGGTAGAACGATGAGCGTTTTGTTGGGCGCTAGGATGGTTGTCGCTCATGGCGTTTGATCCTTTATTATCCGACCCACGTTGAGGGACAGCCGGGGTGCCGGTTGGAGCAAGTGGAGGATTGTGACCTTCCTTTGAACGTCGTGTTGCATTTGCGCGAAATTGGATGCGCTGAGACAAGACGTCCTTCAACCTCCTCAGGTCTTCTTTGCGAGGCTTCATGAACGAACCATGGGGGCTATCATACAACGCCAGCGTCGAGAACATTCTGTCCTCGGATGCAAAAATGAGCGTTCCATCCTCGCGCAAGTTCTCCAACACGATCTCGTTGATTTTATAGGTCTGGAATCTGGTCAGGAGGTGGATCTTGAACGTAAAAGAGTCGTCAGGGGAGTAGGCGGAAGGGCGGAGTTCTGCACGGACGGGGGTTGTATGTCGCGTGGTAGGTGGTTCGAAGGGGAGGTCGTTTAGGATACTGTCGACCATCATCGTGCCGAACATCGGGTCTCTTGTGATGTTCAGCCTGAGGATGATAGCGATCCGAGGACTAATAATGTAGAGGCGATGAACTTGTCCGCCACCAGCCCCGATAGTGCCCTCCCATATCCCGAGGGAATTGTCTCCAAGGAGAAACTCGCTGTCGAGAGCGGCCTCGCAAATGGACAGGTAGTACCAGTTGTGGAAGGCTTCATATGTTTGGGCGTGCCAGTACTTGACGTCGGTGTCGGGGTCTGCCCCTCGGTTGGGGTCAGCGACTATAGAGGCGGTTTCGGAGAACGTTCCTGGATCTGCATCCTCCAAGATTTGGTGGGTAGACGTATCCAAATAGTAGTTGAGGCCGTTTAACCAGAGATATGTGTCAGTGGGTAGATTGTGGAGTGTTTTCTGCCTTTGGATCCAGTCTCGCAGAAGAACGCTGTTGGGATGGTCTTTTTGGAAGTACGTATTGTATATCTTCTTGGTCCTAAGTTGCAACAGAAACAAGAACTTGAAGAGGGTATATAAATCTTCCCGAAGAAGATCAACTGTCGATTTCCCGTTATCAACATCGCCTTTCACAAGTTCAATGATCCTCGCAGTGTCTCTCTCGAGTTTCACAAACTTATTGTCGATGTGGGTAATAGTCTCGGCGTTTTTGGTGTCTCCAGGCAGCTTCGCGAATCCTTGATGCCGGGGCACTAAGGTGTTTGGGTTGTATTCGCCGGTCGAGAGGTCATAGCAATGAATTGTTCCCGTCATGAATCCCGTGCCCTGCACAGTATGCTTCTTATTCGAGGGCGTAGGTCTACCACATAGAGAGAGTCAATGATGAGCGTCAGTCTCCAGCAGGCTGTAGGCAAAAGCGGCCTTACGGAAACGCTACAGGCACAGTTGACTCCTGATATTCGCGAAGGATGAAGCGAGGCATATAATGCTGGTTTCGTTCTAAAGGTTCCATGACCAAAGGCTGAGGAGAATGGCTCGATACTGAGCGATGATAGTAGTCAAGGAGGTGGAATCCGTAGTCCTACCAGCACGCTGCCTCATGCCTCTGCCGGCGTCTGTCCACAGTTTGGGTACATAATGAGATGAACATGCCGATCCCAAACTCTCGCCCTAAAGGTGTGACGAGAGGTGCGGCGTTATGAATATAAAGTATCAAGATGCCGTGTGCCATGCCGGGTTGCTGCGGTGCAAAGATTACATCCTCCTGAAGACTGTAGGCTCCAGGGGGGTCTTCAAAAGACACGTGATGTAATGTATAATCGTCCTTTGTAAGCCCCTATGGCGTAGTGGTAGCGCGTCTCACTTGTACACACTGAAGTGTGGAGATGAGAAGGTCACTAGTTCAATCCTGGTTGGGGGCATTTACTTTTTGCTGATTACTCATCGTAACCTAACTCACGTATTTGGGAGGAGGGCATGTCTACACTTCACAGGTTACTGTCTTCAAGAGATACAATTACATATGGGGAATTTAGAGTCAGTTACGGGTAATTACCGGTGCGAAAGTATACATCAAGACATAGAAAAGGCATTCAATCTGTTCCTTATCTCAATCAACTTTTGTCTTCTCTGCGTTTGCTCTCTCCTCTCTCGTTCTATCATTTGGTCCTCCGCCAGCAAATTCTCCAAACCACCTGCTCTGCCTCGAACATGCACGATATTTTCGAACAAAGTCGATTCGAGCCTGGGCCGTAACGATTGGACGAGCTCAAGCTCCTGCATCAAGAGCATTGTATCTGCGAATCTCTACAACGTTGGGCAATCAGCTCAGCAAGACGCACTCGACGAAACTAACGAGGACTTACTTCGTATGCAAATTGGAAATACGTACGGACGGTCGCCATGACATGTAGTTCATCCCGATGCCGATAGTACTCTACACGGGGATAGAAAACGTTATGGTACTTGCGCATCCATTCATCTTGCTTGGCGACGAAATCCGTGCGCTGAGTGACGAAAGGCTGTCCCTCGAGGTCTACGAGCTTGCGGACAGAAGCATTCGCTCCTGATTTACTCTTCTCGAGCTCTTCTCGAGCATGGGATCTACCGCAACGCATTTGTTAGCCAATAAAACGAATGTCGAGGAAGGTGAACCTACAAGACGAATGATCTCAGATTACGATAGCTGGAGAAGTGGGTATCCGAGAGATCCTCAATAAAAGACGAGAACAACTCGAATATGTCCTCAAAACATGCTTGAACAGACTCGTCCCATCCCTGGAGGAACCGTTTGATGAGGGTTTTGTATACGTCGTAGGGGATGCATCCTGGTAATTCCCAGCTAGTGCACCTGAGGGAGATCGGTTAGGAGATTGTCAGAAGGTGTACCCCTCCTTACTTACTCTTGTATCAATCGACTGACGGCTGTTATGTCATAAATATCGTCACCGTCGTTGCCGTTCCTATGTCGAAACTGAGGGCAAGTCGCAAGAACGTCTTCTCTTAAACGATCATAACGCCTTCTGCAGGCTTGAGCCAGGGACTTGTGTGAATCACCAACACTTGCCGCGTCGAGGTCCCTAATAAAGGCGTTGATCAAAAGCATGATGTTGGTCATAGGATCTCCCTGGGTAAGAGGAGGGAGTCGGGCGAGACGGTCGATGCAAGCCTTCAACTCTGCTTCGACAGCAGCACGGATGTTAGCAAGGCTATAAAGGCATGAGCGTCAGTGGATAGGGTCGATTAAGTGTAGGCTTTCACTGACTTTGCTTCAATAAGCTGGACGAGTAAGGCACTAACATCCCGAACAAGATTGGCGACGCCGAACCTATTCCTGTCTGTCACCTGACTCCAGGGGGCGGTAACATCGAAGTAGTTGGCATCGGGGAGATTCTGTGCGGTGTAGCCTTGCTGACGCATTCGGTCGTCGGGTAACCTTACACAGTAATATCCATGCTGAAGATAGTTTTGGTTATTTGGAATGTTCTGATTTTCCAAAGTTTGCTTCCAGATCTGGTGCGCGCCGATGGCGCCTGATCCCAAAAGATCAGGCTTGGTGAGAACACCTAGAATGAAGGAACATCACGGGTTTGTAGGGATAGGAGGGCTGCTCCGGACCACTGACCAATCGTCCGACGACCGACAGGATCTGCCTCTTTTGCAAGTACAACTGCACCTTGGTTCTGTATGTCGTCTACAGTACGGAAATATTAGATCTGGACGCAAGAAGATCCGGTATAAAGTTCTACACACCGCTGACAGGTATTGTCACGAGTATCAACGTGTTTTCTCCTGCGACGTGTCGGCGGACGAGACTCCTGATTAACTCGATGGAGTGTTCGTCCGAGTTCTGAATGAGGCCTAATGCGACATTGTAAAGCACGCCACTTAGAGCAGGGCTACATTTATCCGTACCTGGCAAGTCAACGAATGACAAGTCCGTGGCTCCTGGGTCTTGTATGTCAACGACAATGGTATTCTCTGTGAACTTCAACATCCCTGTCTCCGCCTGAATAGCCTGCCTAATCTCATCAGCTGACTTAGACTTCCATGGTGCCTTGTTCGTATCAGTACTAAGGATGGCCCCTTGAGCTCTGCGAAGCCATAGCTCAACTTCGCTCTTGTTGGTAATTTCGGGACCAAAGCGTCGAGTTTCCCCGTCGTAACGGAGAGATATTTTGCAGGTCCAGGACGCCCCGGCACTGGACATCGTACATTCCATTGGGCATCTATTGGCGAACGGGGTCAATGAGTTATTCTTCTCAACCTCATTAACCAAGGCTTACCGAGTGCAGGTCCCGCTGTCCCTTGGAACGTTAATCTGTGATGAAAGCAGGTTTTAACAATGAGTTTACGGGCAAAATATCAAACTTACACCAGTAACGGCCTCGATTAGAGAACTCTTTCCGGCTAATGAAGGGGTGATAACGTCACGAGCCAGAATAGATATAGCAGGAACATCACCCCTCACCAGATTGACTACCTATCACAACGATCTTGGGCAAGTCAAAAACTGTATCGGCGCTAACGCAAGATATTAAATGTATAGCCGAGGCTTGTATGGTCGTATGAGGTCCATACCCAAGATTTCGGAGGTCCCTCAAGAGGTTCATTAGGGCACGACACCTCCTTGCGTACTCTCCGTTCGCAACGGTGTCTCGATCACCAGGCCGATTCGACCCTGGTATTGGAGACGCCGTCGCCCCCTGAGTACTGGAAGTGTCTTCAGGTGTTACAGGCATGGAGTTGGTTGAGCTGTTATCAGAGGTGGAGAGGGTACGAGTACGCCTCGAGCTGTTGAAACGTCGAAACATTATTGTAGGATCGAAAGTTGATGAGGATGAAAGTTGGTTCAAGCGAGCTTTATATAGCTCTGAGTTCAGTAAAGCGCTGGGGCCTGAGATGGTAAAGATTCTCGAATAGTCAGATGAGCCACCTTGTGGTAGTAGAAAGTGCCGGAAGGAATTCTGCCGCCACCTCGTGTTAGGAACCCTCAGGGGTGTGGCTGTTAAGAATCCAAGTATCGGGATAAACGGGAAGGGGCGGTGTTTGTTTTTGGGTTCGTTATACTAGTAGACGAGCAAAATTCCAACACCGAGGATTTTCAGTATGAGATCTTGAGAGAGAACCGCCATCGCCAGACATGTGATCTATCCCGGTATTATCCGGTGCGTATATTCATGCAAAGATAATTTTGCATCGACCATTCCTTTCAACTCCTCGATAACCAGATTACGCAAGGACTACCGCGCTGGTGCCGTGATTGTGGGCGTGGGCGCTGATTCTGGCCGCTTTTTGACAACCTTATCTGCCTCATGTTGGACTTCTGCAGGGGTATGGGCTGCGGGCACAGCACTTTGTGGGCTCCCTCTCTGTTCTGGAAGCAACGGTGGTAGACCTTCTCCTGTCGGGCGCGGTGCCATCATGGGCGTTTTGGTCATGGGACGATCAAAAATAGATCACGCACCTTCTATGACTTAACATTGTGACCGGGATACGTAAGTTTCCCAATCTTTTGCCATCCCTCGTCTCCCCAAACCCCTTCCTCATTGGTTCCAGGAACTGGATGATACCCTTTGCAACGGCATTTTCTAGGTCCTGGGGTGCAGCTCTTTGAAGTTCCCCTCATCTCTTCGAGTGGCTCGCAAAGCATGTTTCCGCCAAGCTTCCTATCGCGTTCCGCATTGAACGCGTGTGTCATCGGAAATGAAGCGTATTTGGTCTCCGGCACCGGCTTCTAATATGGAATTGCCCTTCAGGCGGTGGATGCGGAGTTCACTGATGGGTACTTATGATTATGTCCCGGCTACAGGAGATTCACAAGTACAAGCTAGGGCCAGGTGGCGTTTGAATGTGCACTCGTGGCGGATCATATACAGTTGCCTCTGCCTTATCCCATACTTGTCATAACCCATACTCTGTCATAATCCATAGCAAATTCCTTCCACCA
>JAEUWP010000437.1:0-13041 GCA_018524725.1 Podaxis mareebaensis | reverse complement strand
TCGGGATCGTTGGATCGGACGGTGAGGATCTGGAATGCGGGGACGGGCGAGGAGGAGGCCCGGTTGGAGGGCCACACAGATTCGGTGTTCTCCGTCACTTTCTCGCCCGACGGCGCGCGAGTTGCCTCGGGATCGGAGGATCGGACGGTGAGGATTTGGAATGTGGGGACAGGCGAGGAGGCCCGGTTGGAGAGCTAGAAAGATTCAGTTTAGTAAAGACTTGTACCTCAGATGAATTGAACCCAGCACTACAGAGAAACAACTAGACAGGACAAGGACAACATACTGTTAGGCTATGTAACCCCTTATAAAGTTTTCCGGTAAAAATTATTGGACTATATTGATCAATGTCACATGATTTGGCTTCTTCACTTGTCTACCATCAACTGAGGTGTATATATATTTTGTCATTTGTGTTTTGTACATTACTAATTATTCTGTAGTTGAACACATATATGCCTGCTATAGCCTACAGGTTATTGGCCCCACATGACTAGAATTGTAAGGATGTATAGGTTTATAGCTCACTATATTTTTGGCTAGTGCACATATTCACAGATTCACATTTATTCCCATGTATATATGACTTTGACTTCAACAAAACTCTGCAAGTGTTTATTCAGAATCATGCCAACAACCCTCTAGTGTTATGAACTTAGAAATATTTACTAAATGTTCCAATTATGATTTTCTTTTCTTTAGTTTCTATTTGTACTTGTATCTTTCAGATTATTATGTCTCTTGAATGTTTATCTTATTTGTGATCTTTCTTAAGCTCAAGTTTAGATAAAAATAGTTGACCTATTTTTATATAAACTTTCTTATATAACTTTGATCATTGATAAGCTTCAATTCTATTTATATAAAGAAGCATTCAAAGTTAAAAGGAGTTTCATTTAAAAAGTTCTTCTCTCTATTCTTGGTATAGATTAACTTCTCAACCAGTCCCAAGTCAAGCCTCAGTACCTGAAGAAGCTTCATTAATTAGAAATTCTTCTCATGACATCTCATGGTAGATATACTTAGATATACTGTCTGTAGGTATATAAATTATTGACACTAACAAGTAGAAAGCATTGTTTCTACTTGGTTAGGTAGAGACTTGAATAGAAGTCTCTATCAATCAAGGTAATATGAATTATAAGTCTGATTGAATTAAGCTTATTCCAAGTCACTCTCTAACTTGTTAAAGTCTTCTATTGAGAAGTAGACTATTGTGGTATAAAAGACTAGTTATCTTGAAATACTTTGACTTTGTTGTATAAGACCAGTGTTCTAATATAACTCATCTGATAGTCCATGGGAAGTCTCCTTTGGTATGAAGTTAACCCTGCTAAAGCTAACTTCTGATTCTCAACTTATGGAAACTTCTGGATGAACTACTAGGCTTTTGTTCTGGCTCTTGCTAGTAGGTCATGTCAACTGAAGAAAACTCTTATAAATGTTTAACTATTACTCAGCAATCATCATATACACAATGACCCTCTAAGCAAAGCTCAGCAGGAATTCCCTTGCTTCACCTCATGTCATTGAGGGGTTTTTATATTATAAGTGAGGAGTGATTACAATCTAGTGTTACAACTTTCTGACTTAACAAAGGATTATGCATACAAGTACAGAATCATATAATCTATAATCTACATTGTTTTCTGCCCAATAGGGTGTTCTGGTAGTAGACATGTATGTGTTTCTACTGTATATGTGCACTGGTAAAGTATATGCATATAATAGTTATCAGCTTTTCCTGACTAAGTCTACTAGATGTATAATACTATTTGTCATTTCTAACTTGATAGTATTATGAATCTATGTTCCTTGCATTGTCTCACTAAGCTGATTAGAATCACTGATAGCTATTGAGTTATTTTATTAACTGCTTGTGAGGTTTGTGAATTACTGCTACTGTGTAAAGCTTTATGCTTTATGGTTAGAAGACCTCACACTCATGCCAAATAGTTCAAACCTGTATATTGGGAGACTACGTGGCACAAGCAAAGGTCGGTTGTCCCTGACAACTGAAGTGCCCTTATATACAGTAAATACAAACATGTGATGGAGTGATGGGTAAACAAGGATGGTAGCAAAATATAACACAGTGACATGGGTTAATTGATTTTTGAATTAAGTGTAAGGGCACACCCTTACACACCCCCCCTCCAGACCATTTTATGGTCTCTTGGTGTGAGAGAGGAGAGGATTAATAAATAGTCATGTATGATAGGGTATAGGTCCAAGACAAATAAGATGCTCAGTTTTAGGGTATAGGGTATATGGCCAAGATGACTAGGTCGCTCAGATACAGTTTTAATAAGTGGTGAGGCCAAAGGGGTGAGGCCCCTCAGCCAGGTGTGCAGGAAGTCGAGTCGTGAGACTTGACTGTGATAGGAGCCAGGTGGTGATGCCTGGGAAGGGATGTGAGTGGAATCAAGTTGTGAGACTTGATGAGGGTAGTTACATGGCAGAGCAACTAGGTCACTCCCCTGTTGTCGATAGAAAGTTAGGTGGGGGGTAATGAGATTCCCCCAGCCCTGGGTGTGGAGCTGTTTGATGATGTAATGTTGTCGTCAGATGCATCAGTAGGTGATGACTCACCTTCGGGATGAAGAATGGAGGGGCAATCAACCTCCATTGGTTGGGCTTCAGTTGAGGGGTGATCCTTGACCTGAGCCTCACTAGATGCAATGGGTGGAGTCAAATTGCTGGGCCCATCAACTGCAGGTGTGGTTGGGGGCTTGAGCAGGTGTGGAGGGTACTCCCACTTACTTAGAAGGCAGAAGTGAGTAGGGCCCTTGGCCTTTAGCCAGCCAGGGTCATCTTGCATTTCCTTCCTGGTGTGAAGGAATTCTCATTGTTCAAAGAAATACAACCTGAGAAGGTCGTGGTTGTTGGGGTAGAACCATCTGTCCCATCTCTTGATGGCTGGAGGTGGTCCATATAGGTCGAGATGATGGATGTGTTCATTGTCCCAGTCATAATACATGGACTGGTGACTAGGTTCACCAGTATAGAATTGATCCAAGTAATGGATCCCAAAGAGGTAAGCATGGTTGACCTAGGACGGGTTGACTCCATTGTGGATGAGAACCTCAGTGACGGTGTTGAGGTTCATGTTTGGCACTTGACTGTTGTCAATGTCAAGTGATCAGAAGTAACACATTGGTCCTGGTTGAGGGACAAAGGGGCATTCAGGATGCCAAGCATTCCAATGCTCGATATATTCTCTATAAAGTCACAGTGATGTGACTAGGACAGCAAAGAGCTGGGTGAATCTCACCTGGCCTGCACAATTAGGACCACATTTGGGTGGCCCAAAGAAGTGAGCTAGGCCGTACCCAAAGGTGGTTCAATGATGTACAAGCCATCTATGCTCAAACAAAATACCATTGATGGGGTTGCTGGACCCCAGGCAGCTATGAGTAAGAAGATATTGACCAAGATGGTCGATATTGAAGAGGCTGGCTCCCGTGGGCTGGGTGAAACCCATGCCCTGGGTCTGGTTTTTGGGATTTGAGATGCAAGCTTGTTTGTATGCTTGCAACAGTTGGTGCTCTTCCCTTATCTCAGTAGTTATTCCAGACAGGTGTATGTCCAGGCAGAAGCCACTATAGTGCAACAGGAAGATCATTGCATCATCATAGTACTCCTCCTCTGTGTGCTGAGCTATTTTGTATAGCTCAGTCAGGAGGTGGTGTGCCTCAGCTTGATGCTTGGCTTTGGTGTGATGATTATTGAGAAGCTTGATCAGCTTCTCTACTTCATGGGGGGTCATAGGCAGTCTGTGACAGGCTGCCTTATAAACTGGATGAGTGGCTGGGATTTCAAACTCCTGGCCTTTGTATTCTGTCATTGCAGTGATGGTGGCAGTGGCTCTGGCAAACACGGTATTGGTTTGTTGCGAGTAATGAACTTGCTGCAACAACATGTTCTGCATGCTGTTGTTGCATTTGTGACTATGGACTTGGCTGTGTTGCCATAGTCCCCACATGGATGGAATAATGCCATTATGACCTGGCAGGTCGTGAATAATTGGTCAAGATGTTGACCTAGAGGTCAACGATTGAGGGGCCTTCTTCTTACCCTTCTTGGGTTTGAAGTCTTTGGCCATGTCTTCTTCCTCACTGGAGGACATGGGCATCATGTCCTCAGGTGTGAGGTAGTTGGGGACAACTTGAGGAGTGTCCTTGAGTTTGGTGGGGAGATGGACCAAAATGAGTGGTCTGTAGTTGCATGTGGGGGAGTTTTTCCCCAGCATGTATTCCACTTGCCTTGGTGATGTCCTCTACCATCACTTGATTTGTAGTGGGCTCTTTGCCTCCATATAGTCATGTCAACTGATGTTTATCAGTCAAACGATGGCGACAGAGCCACATATCTGAATTACCAACAGTGTCGGTAGCTGGAATGCTAACTCCATCAATGATCACTGCTCAATTCTCGAAATTGAGCTTCACTTTATGCCAATGCATAAAGGGAGTTCTGATAATCATGTCATAGCAATCGAAGTTCACTATGTCAAGGTACAATGAGGTTTTTATAGGCCTGACTGTTAATTCAGCAGTCATGCTGTACTTCACAGTGGATCTACTACCAACTGTGCCCAGTTGGAGTGTGTGCAGATCTTCTAATTCACTGACTTTAATGTCAGCAATTTGAGCAAAGGCAGGGGTCATCCTGGAGGTCGTACTCCCTGAATCCCAGAGCGTCCAGGCTTCAATGCCATTAACACTGATATATGATGTGAGACATTGCTTCTCGCAAGGGGCAATCTGTGGGCATAGTATCTTTCCTTTGTTGGTTCGAAGGGTGACTCTTCATACCCATTGATTTCAAGGTTCATCTTCCTCGGGGTAATCAGTGAGAGCATTTATTTTGCTCTCTGTGGGAGTATCATCAATACTTGCGAGGAAGTTCATGTCCTCGCTATCAGATCCATAGTCAGATTTAATGATGGTTACTTCGGCATACCCATCTTCTGAGGCTTGTGTTGATGCATGATCTTTGTCAATGTCATCCTCCTCTTCTTCATAATCATGCTGGTCATCTTCTGCCTGATCATTGTCTTCTTCTCCTGTGTGTGATACTCCATCTTCAGGTATTGCTGTATGAGCTGCTCGAATCTGTGAGGGTTTACCCTTCAAAGGGCACTTGTCCAAGCTAGCATAATGGTTACCACCACAGCAATAACATTTTATGGCATTGGTAGGTTTATTGGCATTATGGTCCAGAGGTTTACTGGGCCGCCTCGCACCTTGGTGGTTGCTCGACTTATAATCCAGTCGAGCTGTTTTGTTCTTTGAATCATGCAAGAGTTGTTGTAACTCTCGAATGTGCATTTGCTTCTGCCCATTCACTACCTTCTTGGGCACAAATGCCATTTGAGATCTAGATTGCTCTCGAATTGGTACTGGGTGATTATTATGCATCAGGGGATCTACTCCCCTGTTATTCAGATGAAGAGCCTGATGGTAGTATGATGTCAGTTTCCATCAGCTTTCATATGAGACCACATAGGCAAGGAACTCGTCTAATGAGTTCACTTCAGGGGACAGACCTCGATGAAACAGCAGGTCTGTCCTCATGTCCTCAGGTATTCCTTCCAGGAATAACTCAATGAGGGTGTAATCATCAGGGTGCACAGTCATGCACTGTGCATTGTCCATGATGGAGTCATAGTATCCTTGTACTCCAATGCAAGGGTTATAATGGACTCATTTGAGTCCTTCTCTCGCTTTGTGCATGGATGTAGGTAGCATGAAGCGATCATACAGAGCGAGGATCACTTCCTCAAAAGTCCAATTGAACTTGGTTTGATTAACATTTATAATGTGCTGAATGATCATTCATTTGGCCTCTCCAGCTGGGTGGTAAGGTAGGGTATACAGGCACAGCCTGTCCCTTGCATGATCCATTCCACCTAGACCTTTTAATGCAAGGTCTAGGCAGAGTGTGGATATGAAGTTTTCAAGGTCACTAAACCTTGGACTTCCACTGTAAGGCTCCAGGCCTTTCTCGGTGGGGGGTTTCCTGTTTCCGGGCCTGTACCCCTCTGGGAATTCGAAAGGTTGTGAGAGGTACTCTCAGATAGTTGTACTCAATTGATCATGCATTAGTCATGTGTGGTTGTGAATGGTGTTCGCAATGCCTGGGGACCCAAAGGTTGGTGGTACATCTTGAATGAGGGAATATCCTTGTCTTGGTCTTTCAGGGGGTTGGTATAATTCCTCCCCTTTGTCAGATCCTTCCTCTTGATGACATCCATGACTGGTTGGTGGTCATGGTACTGCTGGGGAATATACTGGAGGAGTGGCTGGGGCTGCTCCTCTTAGTGTGGCTGCATGAGCTGCAGGTGGTGGTAATGACAATTGTCGAGGATGCAAGGCTCCTCACCTTAGGTCATTATCATCCAAGACATCCCTGTCTACAGGGGTTGTTCCTATGAACTGGATGCCTTGGTCTGGTATTTTCGACCTTCCATATAGTTGAATATCTTCATTCCACATCTGCTGGAGTGCCACTTGATCACTCCAGTATTCCATGCATTCTATACTGGGCTTGGATGACCCAGTTTCAAACTGCTTTTCTCTCTCGCCTCCACTCGGGTTAAGATCAATTTTAACAGAGTGCTTTTCTGAACTCTGTATAGGTCTTGGTTGAGCGATAGAGGCATTGGGGATTGCCCTATTGAGGGCAGTCAGCACTTGTGTTTGGCTTTCTAGATGACGAGAGTATTCATCATCATTTTCACCAATCTTTCGAGGGGCAAACAGCTTGTCTAAGGCTTGTTGGGTCAAGTATGTTGTGATACTCAACTCTGAAGGGGTTGGTTCCACAGAGGATGATGTTCCTCTGATCAGTGTTTTTCCTTTGTCAAGGGTGCCACCAAGTGCCACTGTAGGGTCAGCATCAGATGGTGATTCTACCCATGAAAGAGGGTTGTACAGGTGCTCATCACCTGTGTTATCCATTTTTTTCTTGATTGAGCCATAGGCATGGCTTGATAGATTTCATTCATGGGGGTTTTGGGTCATTCCCCTTTATGTTGCTTTGCTGCATTATACAGTGAAGCAAGTCATTTAATTGTTTTACATAGGAGATTCTTATACATCTCTGATGTAGGGTCTATTGGTATATCTGTCAAGCTCTTAAACAGCTCGATGGTATATTCTTCTGTATGGAATCATAGTTCTGCCCTTCTTACAGGGCTTTTGACATGATTCACGTTAAAAATGAGGGAAATTCTTTCTTCGAGTGTATATAATTCACTCAATATTGCAGTGTTAAATTCAGGCGATGGTGCCCTGTCGAGCGATGACAGTTGCTTGCTCTCCTCTTCTATTGGTGGCAGAGTATGTGAATTGCTTCTGGCTGCAGTATTAGATCCTGTAGTCAGATTCTCTGCATTGTGTTGACTATTGTCGATGGGTTCTAATTTAAATAGTCTGGAGTGGGGATAATTTCCCTTTCCTCCATTATTGTCAGTGTGGTTACTGCCACTAGGCAGTGAATCCGACATGTTATCACATTGAAGCTTGTTGGGCATTGTCATTCTTGGTTGCCACATGTACACAGTGGTTAAGTATTATAGGGTGTTTTGCTCATGCATTAGTCCACTCGGTGAACTAAAAAAAATGTAAAGCTTTATGCTTTATGGTTAGAAGACCTCACACTCATGCCAAATAGTTCAAACCCATATATTGGGAGACTACATGGCACAAGCAAAGGTCAGTTGTCCCCAACAACTGAAGTGCCCTTATATACAGTAAATACAAACATGTGATGGAGTGATGGGTAAACAAGGATGGTAGCAAAATATAACACAGTGACATGGGTTAATTGATTTTTGAATTAAGTGTAAGGGCACACCCTTACATACTGAGATGATGTGTTGATCCCCTAGTTAGGTGATCTCTCTTCTAACTCAGACTTAGTCTTCTGAGGTCATAGCTGATCTAGGCCTCTGGGTCCTTAGTGGCAGCTAAGTATACTACTGAATGAAATAACCCTTAGTGTTACTTATATGAAAAAGGATCCTCATAAGGAGGTGATTGATGAATATTCTTCAGTAATATAATCCTGAGTTCAGTAATAGTACTGAATTAACAGCATATGGATGCTTTTAGTTGGTACACTTTTTCTGATCTAGGTGCCTAGACTATACTACTGGATAGATCCTCATGAGGTGCTGAGGTCACTTCTAGTGTGGGTTCATAGTCTATTATTCTAGCCCATAAAACTTGATTATATTATAACCCAGTTACTGCTTTCATAACTAAAAATATTTCAGCCATAACATCTCCCTTCCATTATAAATGACTGTCCTCAGTCATCCTTGTGGTGGACTACTGTCAATAGTATCTTATGTCTACTGGAATCCTAACTTTGATCTAACTACAACTCTTGTGAGCTAAATCCTTGCATCAAGAGCACATACTAATTTTGCCAAGGGCTCAATACACTCATCTCATTATGAGAATATTTGCAGGCATTTCAGTGACATTAGTTAACACTATATTGTATTCTGCTTATGGAATTTCAGTCAGATTCAGTTCCTCTGTACTGAGACTCAGATATTCCATATTCTATTCTGCTGAGAGATTTTTTAGCTTGAATTTCCAATTCTGATAACCCATCACCCTGGGAATCTCCATTGTTCTCTGAAACAGTCACTACAGAAAGCTTGGATGGAGGTTTGTCTGGAGAAGACTTAAGGCTTCTGTGAAGCTTGAGTGCTTCTTCTGTCTAATTTTAGATTTCTCACAAATCCTGAGCATTCAGTCCCTGAATGCTATATATCAGCTTTGCAAAATCTATGACATGTAGCTACTGATTTCAATTGTAGTTTCATAACTTATTTCTGGAACTTCTGTGAAAATTGAGTTCACTGCAGAAATGGGGAACTTGCATCAACATGACAAGTTGTTACCCTGTTTCTAGGATAACCCTGCTTGTGTCTTCTGTATTCTGTATTAACTAGAACTTTAATTCTAATTAATTTCTGGTGTGGCTTTCATCCAAAACTGCAGATGTCTGTTTTCTGTTAAATAGAGGAATTGATGCTAGTCAACTCCTTACTACTCTGCTGAATTTTCCACAATCTCACACTACTATGCCTCCCCCATTACCTACCACTGATGCACTGAAGACACTATCATCCAAAGACCTGGAAGTCTTTCTTGCAAAGAAGAAAGTTGAGGAAAAGGCTAAGAAAAAAACATCTCACAAGGGAAACAGAAGAGAAGAAATAGTGGAAGGAGGAGAAGTAGGCAAAGAAGAAAGCCAAGTAATGGGCTAGAGTAGAAGAGGAGGAGAGGAAGAAGGCTAAGGCTAAATATTTGGCTTACAAGGAGTCTGAATATCAAGCCAGAGAAGAGGAAGAAAGGAAGAAAAAGGAAGAAGAGAAATGCTGAGCTTTTTAATATCAGGAACAGGCTTGTTAGGCTCACAAGGAAGATACTTGCAAGTGGCATGAGGTGAAAGCCCATCTATAGGCTCAAGGTAAGTATTTGAGCCCCTCCTTGACCTCACATACTAACTTTTATGTCTTGTTAGGACAACTTCCCTCCCTGCAGCTATGCAGGCTACAGTTAGAGCATGTAAGTGGCTTGCCTACTCATTAGAGTTGTTTGGTAAGAACTGTTTTCCTACTAGACTTCTCTATATTAAATATTATTCTGACTATTATTTACAGGGCCTCCTTGTCAATCCTAAACCTGCTACTTTACAAGCAGAGCCTTTTAACAGGCCAGCTACCCCACAAAGTAAGTGATCTGATTTCTGATTTCTAAGACCCTCTACTGATTGTTCTCTACTATTAGCTCCCAAGCCCAGGAAGAAGTGCAAGAGACTCCAGACTCCCAAGATCAGTGAGCCCTGAGTTGAAGAAATGCTGTCAGGGGGTACTTATGAGTCCTTCATGACTCCAATAACATCTTCCTCCCCTCATCCTAAAAAGTGTGCTTACAGCACATCATCTTCATATCCTGCAAAGGTTATGAAGTCTTATACTGCATAAGATGCCAGCTCAAAGTCTCATGAGGAGACCAGCAAGTTAAGGGCAAGGATAAAGGTAAGGAGGCTGCCTTTAAGCCTGGTGAGTTTCTCTCTTAATGTAAGCCTACTGAGGCTTACTGGGAGCTTTAGACCTTAAGTTCACACCGATGTACAATAAACCCGATGTATTGGGATGTACAAAGTGTATGTATAAGGTCTGCTGTCATGACGACAGCTGACAACGAGAATATAAGGGATATTTTCCTGATGGATTAAGTAATCCATCAGGGTTAAGTACACAGCGAGAATTAAACAATTAATTACTACAATATTGGTTAACAAGAAAGGAGATGGCCACGGTAGTAAGGGCTTAACCCTTACACACCCCCCGTTGAGACTGTAAAGTATGGTCAAGAATTTCAATGCACAAGTAATGAGGTTACTTGTGGTGATGAGCAGGAGACAGGGACACGTATAGTGCCCAATCGATAGTGAGGTTTAAACGAGGTGATGGATCACCTCGTAGGGGAAGCAGGGTTTGAGTCGACTCGATCACGAGGGTGACGAGGATGAACGCGAGTGGGAAGAGGCAATCAATGAGGATTTGCCGATGATGTCTTGAGAGGAGGAGGTGGAGGTGTTGGCCTCAGCCAGAACAGTGATGGGTGGGTGGTCAGACGCAAGGGCAGAGGTGGTGGCCTCGGTCATAGTTGTGTCTGACGGGTGATGTTCAGTGACGTCGGACACAGATACAGAGGTGTTGGCCTCTATCATTTGAGCGTCTGTTTCAGTAGCTGTTTCATAGGAAACTGTGGGTGCTGACTCGTTGAAAGTTAGTGCGAGAGGGTGAGTCAACCACAGTTGTGAGGGGGGTGGCTCCAGCAGGCACTGAGGGTAGTCGCAGTTCTGGAGGAGCCAGAAGAAGGGCGATGCCCCTGCTGGTAACCATCCATGGGGAACAAAATACTCCCCTTTTTCTTGTCGGGTATTCTTGTACTCAAAGTACAAGAATCGATTGAGGTCGTCGTCAGTGGGATGTCTCCACCCATCCCACTCCAGAATTGCCAGTGGTTCGTGATACCGGTCGAGGTATTCCACCCAGCGGTTGTTGTGTTCATCATACAGGTCATGGTGAAGTTGGTCACCACAATAGGTGTGGTTCAACCACCACAACCCGAAGAGATAAGCATGGTCTACCCAAGAAGTGGGTATACCATTACGAATAAGGGCATGAGCCACGTCGTCGAGGCTCAAGTTATGTGCGGCATAGGAGGTCATGTCTAGGGGCCATATTGAAAATATGGGCCTGTTTTGTGAGGAGTAGGCACATTCTTGTGGAACGTGACTGTTATATCCGGCAATGAATTCCTGGTATAAGTTCGGAGTCGCGACAAGGATGGCAAATAGCCTCATGAATTTCTGTGAGGCGCTCTTGTCGGATGGGCTCAATGCTCGACCCAAGCCATAACCAAAGACACAACAGCAGTGGACAAGTCTTCACCATTTGAATGCAATGCCATTGTAGGCATTGCAGGTATTGGGATTTCTGTGGATGAGGAGATATTGACCTAAGAGGTCAATATCAAAAAGCTGAGGGCCAGTCGGCATCGGGAGGCCTTTACCCTCATTCTGTTTGAGAACGTTCCTAGCGCTGTGATCTTGCACAGCACATGGAATGGGCTCGAGCCTGGTCATATATTCCCGTTGCATCCCAGGCGCCAGGAAGTTGGGGTCGTACCCCTCGAGGTTCAATATGAAGTCCATAGCATCATCGTGATGCTCTGGCATGGTTGAGGTTGCGATGTTGTGCAGTTCTCGGAGTAGGAAGTATGCCTCGAATCTGCTGTGGATGTTGACATGGTGGTTATTCATAAACCGCCATAGTCGTATGACTTGTCTCGGGGTCGTCGGTAGACCCCGACCTGCGATGTGGTGCACTGTGCCCTTCTTGTTGCTGTGCACGAACTCCCTGCCTTGGAGTTCGGCGTTGGTGACAAGTCAGGCATTTGTGCCTGTGAATACTGTGTTTATTTGCTGGCAATAATATACGTCGTGTGACAACATTCCTCGCATGGAGTTGTCGCATTCTCTGATACCCAGCTTGGTACCCCAAAGTCCCCAGAGGTCAGGAATCCTGCCTCCTCGTCTGATGAGGTCAGAGATGCCAGTGCAATTGTCATCTCCAGACAATTGTGCCTTTTGGTTTTTCTTGTTTTTCTTGCGATGATTCCTTGATGAATCATCATCTTCATCGCTTGAGTATTCCAGTCCCGAAAGCTGTTCCTCTGGGTCGTCTGGACTGTATTGGACGAACTCGTGGTGGAGGCAGATTACGGGTTCTGGTAGGAGATTTCCTGGTGGGCGTACCAGGATAGGTTGGCCAAAGGAGAGTCCCTCAAAGAGGGACTCTGATGGTACAATACTGCTCGAGGTCGGTTTCGTTGACCTCGAGGTTGTGCTTGTCAAGGGTTCGTGCATGGGGACATTGATGTCCCCAGATGGTACTTCCTTGATATAGGGTAGGGTGATGTCAGCCGGAGGTGGTGGTGGCCGACGCGATGATGACATAGCGGGTGGTGGTGAGGGTTGGCGGCATTGGCGAGGTAAAGGTTTTACCTCACTGCCCATGCGTGGTGCTGAGGTGGTGGAGTCTTGTGGGGTGCTCAGCACCCCCTGTTGAGACGACGTCGTCGATTGAGACATCACGTGCCGTTTTGTGGGCCGTTCTTCTTCTTGGTCCGACTTCTCATTCAACTGTCATTGCAGGTTTGAGACCTGCCTCTGCAATAGGCTGTTTCGTCCTTCAAGCATGACGAAACGGTCTTGTAAACTGCGGAGCTTTGTTAAGAGCTCCTCGATAATGGTGTTGCAGCCAGCGTGTTTTGAGCTGGTGCTCAGCTCAGATATCAGGTCTATGGGTAGACCTGCCTCATTGAGTCGGTTCATCAGCTCTTGGACATATTGATTGTCCTCAAGCTCTATGTCTACAGCCCTTTGCTTTCCTCGAGCTTTTGAGGAAAGCACAGCTGGTGCTGGTTCGGGTGGGTTCTG
>JAEUWP010000196.1:0-88248 GCA_018524725.1 Podaxis mareebaensis | reverse complement strand
ATGCCTTACATACAGCCAGTTGTATGCCCTACATACAGCTGGTTGTATGTCTCATAAACCATATACATCAGTCCCCTACCCCCATTGAGAGTACAAGCACTACCACCAAACTTCTCATTGATAAAGTTGGTTTATGACTCAACACACTTAGCAGAACTAGCTCTCTTTTGAATCCTTCATTACCCTGACCTCCCCAATGAGCAGATCAACAATCATAACTTGATACAACTCTACACAAGACTCATGCCCTACATTCCAGGACTCCCCCAACTCCAAGTCCACATCTCATGCCTCCAATTCAGGGAAGCATTAAACATCATCAAGATGTTAGCATTTCATCACAAACTGAGGTTTTACTGTCACAATCTACTAATGCAAGCCACTATGTGGCTCTACATCAAAGAGTACAATGATGTCCTGACTCCCTGACTCACATTTCCAATTTAGGCAACCACTGCCCTCCTAGCTGACCTGTCACTCCTCCTAGGCACCCACTCCCAGCCTGACCTCCTCCACTACTTTGCCCTACATGCACTTTTCCACAGGGGCCCAATTGATACCAGTGGTATCCATGTACTGATTGATGTAGAGGATGTGACCTCTCCTGACCATCTTTATGAGCTAGGGACTATAATGGAACCCCCTACCTTCCCTGTCATGCTAGAAGCCCAAGTCTGTCAAGTGTGCAATTGCATGAATCCATCAATGCTGCCATCTCCACCATTGCCAACAACCTCATCACCAGAAATAGGCAGACCACATGCCCCAACTCCTATACCTTTGGCCTCCCCTGCCTCAATCAGAGAACAGCACAGTCTAATCAAAGAGTACAATAATGTCCTGACTCCCTGACTCACATTTCCAATTTGGGCAACTGCCACCCTCCTAGCCAACCTGTCACTCCTCCTAGGCACCCACTCCCAGCCTGACCTCCTCCACTACTTCACCCTACATGCACTTTTCCACAAGGGCCCAATCAATACCAGTGGTATCCATGTACTGATCAATATAGAGGACATGACCTTTCCTGACCATCTTTATGAGCTAGGGGCTATAATGGAACCCCCTACCTTCCCCATCATGCCAGAAGCCCAAGTCCACCAAGTGTGCAATTGCATGAATCCATTGATACTGCCATCTCCACCATTGCCAACAACCTCATCACTAGAAACAGGCAGATCACATGCCCCAACTCCTATACCTTTGGCCTCCCCTGCCTCAATCAGAGAACAGCACAGTCTACTTGGCAGAGCCGCCACATGCATTCACTCCCTCATCCAGTGAGACAGCCATGAGAATCAGAACATATCCACACAGCTGATGGACATCACAAATCTTCCTTCTCTGATGTCAGAAGCAGAAGATTGTAGACCACCTACTCCTCACCTGACACCTGTCTCTGATAATAGTAGTGAGATGGAACTTACTAATAATGAAGGGGATAATGTTATGAACCCTCCTAGCACACCTCACTGCAACATCATTTACAATGCCTTAGTCCACAAGCTTGGACTTCCCAATGCCTCCCACCACACCACCCAAGATACTGGTATATCAACTGAAGACCCTACCCACTATCACAATGAAGCCTTTGCCAATCATTGCCTTCCTGGCCACACATCCTTATTCTCAGAAGACTGGCTGACACCTAGACTGCTATTCTACTCCACCAACTGTATGATGACTGAAATACTATGCATCACTTGGGAAAACACTCCCTTCACTCACATCTTCAATCCCAATGGGCTATACATTCAAACTATCCATAACAACTTCAACTCTGCCTGGGCCATGGATGGAAGATGATCCCATATGCCAGAGAACCCATTGTATTCCTCCACCCCTACATGATGTATCTGCCTGAGGTCATTCCACACATCATCAAGTACAAAGTTGCCTGAGGACTTTACTTCTGAGAAGTAGAAGTCTATTGCCTCAACCCTAACTCTGATGAACCTCCAGTGATCCCTCCCCATCATTTGCAGCTTCCTCCACTCTACAGCATCAACTCTAATATCCCTGGCATCGATGAGTCAGAACCCACTGTGAATCCCCCACCATATCCACCTCCCTATGTCACTGCAGATGTCTCCTTGTCACCATCATCATCATCCTCACTGCACTGCAGTCCAATGCATGAGTCAGACTCTACTGACTCATCCCCCATTGGAGGCTTCACCATTCCTAGCTCTGCCTCATCCCTAGACTTGTACTCCTCTGACTCTACTAATGGATGTCTTCATCCTGATATGGACTTGTAACATATCCCTAGTAAATAGTTTCCTTTCTTATCTTGTTACTATAGACTCTTCATCCTGTATCCTTGTATCCTGCCTGAACTCTGACTTGAACTATTTCCTTATCTAGTTAGTTTCCTTTCCTGTCTAGTTTCTATCTCTGTCTTAGTTACTATTCTTGTCTTGCTCCACTCCATAGTTACACTTCTATTGACTTTTGGACTTGTAGCCTTACTTCATCATAGTTACCTCTTTAGGACATTAGAAGTAAAGCTTAAATAGCTGCTCATGTACTGGAAGCACAAGCTTCCTATATTCTTAAATCACTCTCAATCTCAACTTGTTGACTTTGACTTGTGATTGACATTAGCTCACAATCAGTGTGGTAGTAAATGCTCTATTGGTCATACTCTCAACTTATAGATGTTCAACCTCTAAGTGTGCTTAACTGGACACTTGCCTTGCCACCTTCTTATTGTGATCCTTCTTGCTAGATCCTAGCACCTCTGCAAACCATCTAGTGAGATAGCCACCCCCTAGCAAAGCTTAGGTGACCAATGATAAGGACCATCCTAACATTGGCCATGAATCAGGGATCTCTGTCTGAAATGATTTTGTCTGGTATTCCTGTACAAATAAATACATACTTGATCAAGATGTCTGTGATTTGATTGGTGGTGGTGGATTTGGAAGTGGATATTATGATTATCCCCTTCATAAGACCATAGTCCACCATGGACAATATTGTGTCATATCTGTTGGATTTGGGGAGGTCTGTGATGAGGTCCATGGACATTTGGGTGAAAGGCCATGATGATCAGGGACTGGGAATCAGTTGCAAGGGAGGCTTCAAGGGTTGCTGATCGATTTTGTATTGTTGGTAAGTTAGGCAACCTTTCATGTAGTTCATAATGTAGGTGTGTATGCTGGGCCAGGTGATATATTCTTGAAGTTTCCTGAGTGTTTCAGCAACTCTAGGGTGTCCTGCAGTTGGTACATTGTGTACACACTGCAATAGGCACTTCTTAAGCATGGAGTCCATAGGAAGTTGAATGCAACCTTCTTGATCCAGTTCTATGGTTCTGTCCTTCCCTTTTTGGGCCTCTTTCTCAACATCAGGGTCTACAATGTTGATTTTGTCATTTTCTCCTGAATTAGCCAACTTCACATCAGCATTGGTGAAATCACTAGTTTGGAACTTCTCCAGTGGGATGGCTACTTTAATAGTTTTGAGCTCCACATCTTTACTGGTGGAGGTGTGATCTGGTCTTCTGGACAGGGCATTGGCAGTGCAGTTCTTAGAGCTGGGAATGTGGTGAATCTTGATCTTATGGGCACTCATTGCTGTAGACCATTGAATGGTTCATCTTGAGAGTTTTGATGGCTTGGCCCAGTGGATGATATTGTCATGATCTGTCCATATTGTTGTCTCATAAGGTGATCTGTCAATGTAATGGCACCATTCCTGTAAAGCTCAGATGATAGCAAGGAATTCCTGCTCCAATGCATGGTAATTCCATTCAGCTTTCAAGAATGGTTTGGAGTAATAGAAACAGGGGTGTAGTACTCCATTTGAGTCCTTTTGAAGGAGGACTGCCCCTGAAGCATATGCAGTTGCATCAGTTTGAATTTCAAATAGTTTGGAAGGATCCAGAGTGATGAGAACCAGTTTCTCCAGGAAGTGTTGTTTCAGTTTCTTGAAAGCATCATCCACTTCTTTTGTCCAGTGAAAGGGGGTATTGGATTTCTTGAGTAATGCATTGAGTGGTAAGGACAGGTGGGTATAGTGCTTGATGAATTTGTGCAATGAGAACCTCAGAGTGACTACATGCACAGCATGAGGCAATGAGAACAGTAGTTGGAAGGGATTTACAACATGGGATTGGCACATAAGGGAAGTCTAATCTTGGTGTTACAAGGTTTCTTCTTTGGTCAAATGATGCCTAAGTCAAGACCTATCCTTGTAAGAGACAAGCAGAGGTCCTTGTCCTGTACAGGTCTGAAGGAGCTGCTCTGTTTAACCTTGGGTGGCTGTTCACATTGTCTCTAGGTAGCAAACTCATATAGATCACACACTCCATAGGACTAACACTAGAGAGAAGCTGAGAGGGAAAAGCTTTCACAAGGGTGAAGAGATGTAGACTTAATGAAGGTTGGTCTGATAGATGGGTAATACAACATTAAGATTAGACTTGTCTAATCTACATGTCCAGGCACTGTACATATAAGAGTCCAGATGACTACTTAAGGAAGTAGATCAAATGTAGCATAGAAGACAAAAACTAAGAGGGGAACATAGAGGTGGCACATAGGGCATAGGGCATAAGAAAAAGGAGAACATAAGGCATAAAGACAAAAGTCTGCTAGAGCAAGCATAATTGATGTAACACAAGTACAACAGAGAGGACAAAACTTATACCTAGTCCAAGAATAGCAAGTGTATGCTTTGTCCACCTTCTCACACATTTCCCAATCTAGTGTCTGCCTGAGTTCTGTTGTTTCCTGCCACAAGCTGATCATCATGCACTTCATCAGATCCCATTCCCTGTAAGACTGTTCCTCAGGCTCTTCAGTCTCCTTGGTGTTCTTGGGGCTGGTAATATTTGTAACAGGAACACTTTTGTCCCTTACTGTATGTGAGCTTACATGCAGGACTTATTTTCACATGCAAAAAACAACTTATTCTGCATGCACAAAAGATGACTTATTCTGTGCATGCAGAAGATGACTTATTCCACATATGCAAAAGATAAGTTATTAAATTATTCTGTGCACACAAAAGAGGACTTACTCTGTGTATGCAGAAGATGACTTATTCCACATGTGAAAAAGATAAGTTATTCTGTGCACACAAAAGAGGACTTACCCTGCATGTGCAAAAAATGACTTATTCCATGCATGCAGGTAGTCTGCTACCTGACATTTTGATACTGTATATATTAGTTATGATATATGTACAGTGACTAATTCATATGCACAACAGTACCTGCCATGTGGGTCTTTTTATTTTTGTCCACATTGGTGCACCATATAGAAGGGTCAATGGTAGCTAGAGGTGGTAGCTAAGTCATGGGTGGAGAGAATGATGCCAGTATGGAGCTTTTAGGCTCATGACAAAGAACTTCTACACATTAAGAGTATAGTTCATGAGTGATCTTGTGTTGTATGATAGTAGGAGTAATGTGTAGAGGGAATGGAAAGTGGGGATGAATAAAGATGATAGCAAGGATAATTTGACCTCTAGTTGGGAGTGAGCACCAGATTTGATGGAGGGGAGTGAAGAGATGGAGGGTGGTGAGAACATCTGCATGGTGATATTGGCCAGGGGCTAGCAGATAGAAGATGAGACCATAACAGCTGTAACCCATGAAGAAGAATAACTGGCTTGTATTCCAAGGATCTGGTCTCCACAAAGAGTTTACAGGCACTTTATATTACAATAATATCTTGTTTTTAAATAAAGGGCAGGCAGATATGAGTATGAGCAGTAAGCTCCTCCTGTTTCTTAAATAATGTATATTATTTACTTGATAAAGTTTGTGAAATGGTTAGGTGTGTTATAAACCATGTTTGGAAAAATACTATAAATGGCTTATAAAGATGCTATGAGCTTGAAGATACACCTAAGGTCTTATGGCAGCAGCATACATCAACTTACACTACACTAATGCATGGGCTCCAATATTTATATAATTCAACAGACCCAAAATGAGTAGAGACACTAGAGTTGTTGCACAATCCAAGTATAATGTCTACTCCAAGAGTTCAAGTCCATCTGGACAAGCTCAATAACTTTGTCAAGCTGAAATTCCAACTGAGGATTATTTTGTAGGGCAAATATAACATAAGAGCTGGTCCCAATAATCTGAATTAATTCCATATAAACATTCATTCTTCCAAGATCACTCACATTACAGTACCAGGCTTGAGAGCCACAATCTTTCCTGGTTTAGTTGAACCATGATGGCCCTTGTTCTTCAAGCTGAGTTTGAGGCACATCTCTTCCAGAGTCAACTTCTTTTGGTGCCAATATTCATAGGCCCGAAGGTACTGCGGCCGCATTCCTTCTAGAGGTTGTGGGATAGATTCCAAACTAGGAAGGGAACTCGTCCCTAGTATCCACGTTACATCATTTGTGTATTGGTATCGGCCATTATCAGTGAGTGGGCGAGAATGGACTTTTGAGAGCTTCAGGAGCTCATTGTAGATCATAAGTGATGCATGAGCATCATTGGCAGCATCTACATTACATCAATAACTTAAAACGGAGTCTAGAGGAAGACATACATTCACGTTGTTTCATACTCAGTGGCTTCTCCCAGTCACTTGTCCGTTCAGCCCCCTTCAACAGTGTCTTCTGACAGTAGTGCTCAACAAGCTCGTCACCAACTAAGTCTAGTGCCAGCTGTGAGGAGATAGCGGAGCTTACCTTGGCAAGGCTCACGATTTTGCGTTTTGCGACGGGGGCAGGATCAACAACCAGTGCAAGGGAGCCCAGCTCAATGAGGTTTTTTGCCAAGATTCCGTAGTCCCTGAAGAGTTTCTTGCCATCATCTGGTATACGTGAGCAAGAAGACATCAAGTACAAAAGTTGGACACCGACTGAGGATATTAACTCCCACTTTGGCAACACTGGGATTTTCAATGAGCGCCTAATTCACAGTCTGATTTTCGAAGAGCCAATAAAGGGAGACAATAGATTCATACCCGCAGTTGAGCCGGAAATCCTAAGATTGTTTGTGAAATAGCGAATTGTAACACACAAGAGAACACTTACTCTGCATTTCATTCACTTGAATGATCAGAATGAGACCAGCACTATCCGCGATCTGAACAACTGCAGTCCTTCGCTCTCGCTGAACGCTGGAATTCGTGCCAGGAGTTCGGAAGTAGGTAACACGCCATTCAAGGTCCATGGAAATAGTACTGGGAGCAACATTAAGCGGAGGAAGCAGAAAAATAAAATAAAATACAAAACAGAGACTAACCCAGGTCTGAGGCTAGCAACCAAGTCGTTCGCCTCCTGTTCATTCCTCGTGTAGACAATGCAAGCCTTGGGCTGATAGTCCTTATACGAGTATATGGGTAGATTCTTCCCGACCGTGACATCCTCTACTTCAAGCGAGATAACCGTGGAAGGCTCCCTTGTTATTTCCTTGCTTGTCGTGCGTATATTCTTAATTGGCTTCTGGAGTGTTCCAAGAGCAGACTCGATTTCGTCGGTGACAGATTTTGCGACTTGTTGGGAGGTATTTGATTTCCGATGTATAAGGAAGAACGGGTGGATTCTGCTGCTGGCATGTAAGTATTTGAGGGTCTGCTTGGCAGATGGAAAGGTGCGTACGAGTTCCCGGCCCCGTCCACCCTCAGCCTTTGCACTGAACTCTTCTTCACATCTGAACCTTCCGCTCGGTCGCTTGTCCGTGACTTCGTGCGTTCCGTGTGCCTTTCAGTCACATTAACTTCGGTAGCGGTCAAGTCAAGGGAGTCGAGTGCAGCGAGGAGACTACTTGGGTGAGCGGAACCCTGGGCCTTGGTTCGTGCGGGTGTGGTGAGACGACGAGAGGCAACGGTAATTTGCTCTTTAAGCATGTTGACACCGAAGAAGTATATTGAACATGGGTCCGCGTCAAGAGCCAAGACGCGACGGTCACATGACAAGTAGTTACTGAACTAAGTATGATATCTGAAAATGTATGTGAAATGTTCGTCCTTTACTGTGCAGCACCCGTGGCTTCGGCTGCTCGAGCTGCTCGCCTGGCCTTTTTAGCAGCATTAGCGGCAGCAGCCTTGGCTTTCTTTGCCTCTGCACGGGCAGCCTGTTGGGGAAGGGTTAGCCATAGTTACTTGAATAAGGATAGCGATAAACCTTTTCTTCTTCCTCCTTCTTGCGAGCTTCCTCTTCCAGCCGCTTCTTCTCTTCTTCTTCCTGCTGCTTTGTTTTCTTGACAACACCTCCTGGGGCGTTACCACGCCTCTTGGCCTCTCTTGCCTCCTTTTCTTGCTGCTTGATGCGCTTGATACGAGGGTCAAGGCTCAAAGTAAGGTCGACAAGGCTACGCAGCTTGGCGGTATCCTCCTTCTTCCTGCGTGCGCGCTCAGCCTTGTTTTTCTTTTCTGTATAGCGTTTGTCGTCACGACTGCAGGATAATCAATAAAAGGACGGTCTGCCAATCGAGTATGAAAACGTACTTGTCGCTCCCTTCGTTTACTTCTTTATCCCACCACTCAAAGCTCCTCCAGCTATCGAAATTGTACCAAAAATCATAAAAGCCCTCGACTTCCTCCTTTGTTGAGTCAATATGTCCGAGGCCGGGTACAGGCTGAACGCGAGAGAACCTGGAGTATTCTTCAAAAATGGGCGCGAAAGTCTTGATGAAATCAAGGTCCTTCTTGTTCTAGAAGAAGCTGAATATGGAGTACTCTTTCTCGACAACCAATACACCAACCTTGATCGATGCAGTGGGGAGATCCTCCTCCCATTCGATGAATTGAGGATCTACAGAGTCGAATTGGCGACGTTTTTCAGGATGTGTCAGCACCTCATGAGCCTTCTGGATACATTTGAAGAAGGCATCATCGTTGGTGTTGATACCGGAGAATTGAAGTGAATTTGTGGATGAAGTTGTGGAAGTGACTTTCTTGTCGGGATGGTGTTTGAGAACCTTTTTGCGATCTGTTTCATCAAACGTTTCATCTCACAATAAGGGATGTTAGACGGAGGGCACATACGAGCAATCTTGATCTGTTCGGGCGTAGCTCTCCAACGAAGATGCGAAAGACCGAGAACGGCGTAATAATCGTGTTTCTAAAGAAAAGGGATTAGATGTGAATCCCCCTAACGAATCGGAATGCAAACGTTTACCTTCCACTCTTTGGGATCAAGATTCAACAGCTCCTCGGACTCTGGCTCATCACCAACTCCGAGATCATCCTCGCCATTAACACCATTAGCCTCGTTTGCCAATTTCTTTTGTAGTTCCTCTTCTAGATGCTTATCTAGTGCAGCGAAATCATGCGCATGTTTTAGAGAGAGTTTGAGGTGGTTGAGATAGGCAGGTCCAACTGGAAGAAGGGTTCTGTGTCCAGCCGGATGGGGTGCTGTAACGAATTGGGGTGAGTACAAAAACGTGGTGTTTGGGAGCAACCTACGCGACAGACGAGATCCTGAAGGAGTTGGAGGTGTGTAGGCAGGGTCGAGAGGGGGGGCGACGACGTTAAGAGTCTGAACAGCAGCCATGGTGATATCGTGTGCAGAGCCACTCACTTCCACTTTTTTTGATCGTCTGTCACACATGTCACACCAGTCCCGTGTAATAAATAAACTTCCGACTCAATTAATTGAATGGCAATCAACGCGATAAAACATTATTGTGCTACTCAAACGGTTTGCTTTGTATTTTATTCACCCGCAACATACCAGTTCACCAAGTTTAGCATACACTATCCTTTGAGCATTCCATTTTTGACTCTCCGGGTGGCTGGCTGTCTGATTTCTACTCTCAACCATGCAAAATGCTACTAGGTCAAGGTCAGCCAGCCGTCCTTTCAAAAAACCAATAATTGCCCTCTGGTTGGTAGTCGTCTTCCCAGACATACTCTCACCTTCACATGCTTCTTCCACTCCTCAAGTCCTTTCTAATCTCCTTCTGTGCGCTCTTCTCACACGTTTCCTCCCTCCTACAACGTCTTTGGAAAGGAATGCCTACCTACTCGACCACCATTGACGTTGACCTCGAAGCTGGTGGCGAACCAGTCGTCGGACCTGTTCAAGAGTCTCACTATTCCACGCCTCGACCCTGCTCTGCCCTCAGCCATCGTCGCATCAATCCATGGATTGAAACTTCTTTTCCCTCTCGTACGCCTACTGACCTCACAACAAATGTCCTATCACCACCCAACACCCCCGAGCTTTTCCAATCCCCCGAGTTTCCTTCCTCCACAGAAGAAGGCTCGTCTCCGGACTATTCCTCCGACTCATCCAACACCTCCGTCAGCCACACGAGTGAGGAATCTATCAACGATGGAGTTGAAAAGACCGGGGACCCTACGTTAGTCGTTAACGCAAATGAGATCTTCAACTTGATCTTTTCCGTTTTTCAAGAGAAAAACGACGTGGGAGCGGAAGAATATGATGATTGTGAAGCGGAACAGAGACTGGCTGAGGTGGCATACTCGAGCAGGGTGAACGTCAAGGTCGGGGAACCTTCCTTTGCACTCGCCGACGAGGCCAACGAAGCATCCAACCATGGTCGGCTGTTTTTTTCTTGTTTCAACGTTGAACATACTTGCTCACATTGCTCGATAGTCGGGCACCGCGCTCTATCTAAAGTGGAAGGTCCCGAGTTCATTGATGACCTGGATGGCGTTTTTAGTTACCCAGCCTCGGAGTACCACCCTCCATTTCAAGAGCCCTTGGGGTGCTTCTTTCCCACTGAACCTATCATTGGTAAGCCTACGGTTCCTCGACCGACCCAGCAACGCTCCCCTCATTGACCACTAGTTGTCGAAAGCCCAAGCCTCCTAGACACTTCCTTATCACCCAGCGCAGCCACCTACAATCCACAGTCACCAACCACCTTCGAGTATTTCCCCCAAGCTGGCAAGGAAGGCATCTTGTACGACGTTCCATTGCCGCCTTCGCATGCCATCCCCAGAAACCACAAAGGGATCTCAATGCCTGTGGATAGGACGGAGGCTGACACTGGAATTGACTGGAGCGTCATTTTCAACGTAGCCAATTCATTCCGTGCTGGCATCTCCTACGAACAAAGCCAAGCGTGCTATGCTCAGCATATGATACATGCTGGCCATAGCAGTTTCGTACCCCCGATTGAGTTCAACACCATTCTCGATGCATTTACCAAGCCCGGTGACGACAGCTTTGACGAAAACATGCTCTCTCGGGGCCTTCTCGATCCTCTTGTTTAGCTAGTGGAAACACACTCCATTTTCTACACCGACTTTTAACAGATTTCGTTTCTTCCACCAACATACATACACTCTACATAATTCTCAAGGTTTCTGAATAACGATCCGTATTTATTGATGCACTGTAGCTCCTTATATATCCGCCTCCTTGCAGTCACGCGGGTAAGTATATTACTCGACGTATGTAAACCATACCTATACATTCTATACAACCTTCGTTGCAGTTCACTAAGCGTAGTTGTGATCAACAGATAACACAATCCTCTTTGAAACTCAAATTATACATTGTCTTGTCCACTGTCTTTTCAATCCTCTTCCAGTCCGATCTGCGCTGAATAAACTCGTATATGTCCTGTCAATGCACTTCAGTATACAGGACACAACCAGGTGAATGCTAGCAACTAGCCTCGGGTCGGTAAGCACCACCGTACCGCGTTACATCTCTCACAATCTGCGCCAGGTCCTTCGCGTCCTCAACAACGTACACATGTCCCAACATCTTCAGATGCGAAAAGTCGCTCGCAATGGATTGCACCTAAGCCGTACTAAGGAGTAATCCTAAGCCTATGGCGAGGAAACTCACTTTCAATGAAGAGATGAACGCATGATAGGTATTCAAGTCTGCGATGACCTGGAAGCCTCCATTAAGCGATATAATCTGCCTCTTAATATGCTTTTGCAATATCCTATCCATCCAAATGGCATCAATGACCAACCAACGAGGGTGAGGAAGATTACCCACGCGATTAACCGGATCCCAATCTCTTGGTAAAACACCTCCAGCACCTCCTTGCTCGTGCTCCCTTTGAGCAACTTACAGTGCATCTCCAAACATTTAATTGCCTCCGTACACGCTTGGGTCGGTCCCAACTCTAGAGGAGCGTCCTCTGGAGGGTAATACTCCCGAGGTTTGGTGAGAGTCAGAATGATATGCTCAACCTTGAGCATGCATGCACAATCAGCATAGATCAACAATTCATGTTGAAGCGACATACTTGATTCATCAACACTTCCGTCCCGGCATTCAACCCACCCGCTACACTCTCGTCTAACGAGTTTTCAAACCTCTTCTTTTCTCTTACTACCGCATTCAAGAAATCCGTTTTGTCAATGTGTGGAGCCTATATTCTCGGTCAGTCAATACCAGAACAGAAACCGCGGAAACCTACCAGCTCCTTGTCAAAGAATACCTGCACCATCGACTGAATCATATCTCCAATATGTACAAGCTCGAAGAACTGCACGAGTGGAGCAACACTGGTTGTTTCTTGGTGATCAGCAGGTTTATACGCAGTCATCCTCTCTGTGGCTCTGTGATATTCTTGTGAGCGTGGAAGCAAACAAAGAAGATGAAACACCCACTGTGCAAATCCCTTGGTCACATGCCGTTCGCCCAACGTCTGCAGCATGAGTATAAACAGTTCTTCAACGGTATCCCTAACGCGATGTCCATAATGACCAGGGTATCCTGCAAAAGCTTCCACGCGTTTAAGGGCTTCACGAGTAGCATGGATGAGCTCCAAAGCGATATCAAGTGAGAGTAAAAGGTCGAGTTGATTCGTGCCCTCGGATATTTGCTGCTGTGACGCGTTTCCCTTCATCGCATGGTCGGTTGGATTAACGGCGTTCAACGTAGACGCTACGCAGTATATGATGAGCAACAGTACGTTCTCAACGATTTGTTGACTTACTATCAGATGTAAAAGTCGCAACTGTTCCGTTATCATCATCCTCACCATCAACCTCGAACAACATCCCTCCATCCTTATCGAAGCTCCTGGAATAAGTTCCTCCTGTGGATGTGGATGACATTCCACCCGCCCACCTCTGTGGGTTCAGCATGGCAATCCCTTGTACGGCAGCCGAACCACCAGTGATGAGTGCGCCCCCGACAGCATTAACTGTACGGGGCACGATCGTGACAGGAAGCAAGAGGACATTGGTAAATGAGGTAAGTACATTCCGTTTCTCTTGTGCAGGATTGTATGAGGAGAGGAAGCGAGTTGTTGAACCAGACACTTCAGAGGATTTCGCTGCCATCTATACACCATTAGATACGGCTACGTACGCGGAGAAAACCACACACCTGTCGATCCCAGTTTTTGCAAATATTGTCAAAGACGTGCTTGAGGTATTCAACCTCTTCATCCAAGTATTCGTCCATATTGATTTCGAACATCCGATAACTGTGAAGCATGAGCACGGGTAGCCAGCAGTATTATTAGGGACGTACATCACATCCTCTGCTTTCGTCTTTGTCACCTCCGAATCCTCTCTCTGTTGCGCTGCTTGCAGAATGGCATCCACCATTTTCCAAGCCTCTCTAAAGCTGGCTGCGGTAGCTTGTAGGAACATGACTGTTGAAACTTCTCTCGCCCGCTCTAGCAGAGATGTGATGTATTCTCCAACCTGTACATGTTGAGCCACTGACACACGAAAACCGGTCGCAAAGTGCCTCGTACCACTTCGGTAGCCAAACGGTCGGCAAACGCGATCAAGACTTGCGCTTGAGGTGGAAATATGCGCACAGCGCGAGCACCATGTTCGTTGATAGCATCCAGAACATAGGACATGAAGCCGTCCATCGGAGTAAAGTCAAGACCATTCTTGCTGAAATAGAGATGAGTACGCGCAAAGGATAACAGAAGGGAACGGACGTAATGTTGTCGAGGGGTTTCCACTCATGCTGGTAGAAAATCTCGCGCTTCTCTGCCCAAACCTTGCCCATCTCCCAGTCCCCAGATGCATCCCATAGATCCCAACTTGACTCTGCAGCCTCCTTCATCCCGGCCTCATCTCCTTTCTCATCTGCAACATCAAACGCAGATAACAGATTCGCATCAAAGCGGTCCATTGCGGAGCGGAGCGACAGCGACAGTGTATCATATCGTCGGACGGGCTGGATCGCAGGTGAAAGAAAGAGGGAAAGAAGGTGCAGGAGTTTTGCCTGTGATCGCAGGGAAGGCGAAGTAACTGAAGCCAATTCTGAAAGGATAAGATGGGGCGGGGAGGAGAGATGACGGAGAAGAGGTTTGAGGAGGTTATGCGCTCGGATGTACTTGTTCCTAAATGTGTCCTTGTTTTGCGCGAAGCTCGCTGGTGTGCGCGGGGGAGGTGCTGGAGCATCAAATGCACCGACAAAGTCTCCGAGCTCGTCCGGAGGTGGTTGAAGGATATCCACGGTTGCAAAGTCACCAAAATCATCATCAACAGGAATGGTGGGCGGGGCGGCGGCTCTTGAGGCCGCTACCTGGCCCTTTTGGTGCGCCTCGACATCGTCAAGGATAGCTGAGAGGCCGTGCTTTTCTACAGCGAGGGCATTCCAACGCTTCTGCCACAATGAATCATCGTGGGCGAGCGCGGAGGTTGCATGGGAGCAGCGGGCATAGGCTGGGAAGTCGTGGATTGGGAGATGGGTGAGGATGATGAGATGGAGGTCAGAGGGAAGACGTCCTACGAGGTTTTTGGGAGTAATCAACCTCTGGTTTTTGTGAAGACGGACAGGCTCGAGGGCCTTGAACTTGTGCATTGTTCCGGTTCAAACTAACTACATAACTAGTGATGTACAATATTTACACTTGATTACAGCTACGGGCACGGAAGTGGAATGATAAAGCAACATCCCCCGCCCTGTATACCCACACACTCAGTATACACTCTCATAGCACCACCTACTGCGCATGCTCACCGGACAAGGAATGCAGCCTCCGCGCATCCGTGCAGCCGGGCCCTCTTCCTCAGACTGCACGTGCTGGTGGTGCTTGGCCTCTGCAGAGACTGTCATGGTCTGTGCGGGCGGTGGCTGCTGGGCAACAGCTTGGCCTTTCTGGTTTCCAGAGGTGGACTTGGAGGGCGTCATATGAAGTGGAGGGAGAGAAAATGAAAATAGGAGGCAGTGATACTCAGCGTCCACTATATCCTATGACGTACGGAACCCTAACCTCAGCCATTGATCTTATCGCTAGATCCACAAACGCCCATATCCATCCATCTCCACTTCTACCCTCCACCATGGCTCCTGCTGAGTATTCTCTGAGGCTCCAGAAAGGTAAACATACCTGACCGGTGCCAAAATATCCACCTGACCATAAAAACGATTATGTTGTCCAGGCATCGCAGGGGGCTTCGCACCCCCAACTCCCAATGCCATCTACACCCTCACCCGAGCCCAAGGTGCCGACAACTTGCTGATCTCCCGCGCAGAGCGCCAGCCGGGCCAGCCATCTCTGCAGGAACTTGCTCCGAAGACAATTCCCGCCAATGACGCGGACACGGAGGCTCTCGTTGCCGAGCTTCACGACATACTCAAAGACCTCCCCACCGAAGACCCTCCAGCCAGCGAGGACATCTATGGCCTCGATACGAGCATCGCCTGGGGAAGCGAAGATTTAATGTGGTGCAATGGCGGCCCTGAGGGTTGTGGTGGAGGGACAAGCACAGTCCAGGTTAACGATGAGCAGAAAATCAAGTTTAAACGCGCAGTTGAAATTGTTGACAAACTTGCCAAATAATATCCAATGTTTTGATACCCAGTATACTTTAACAGCTTCTTTACCAATCTCCACGCCATTTACTACTCCCCGTAGTGGCAGGAACATCACTATACACATGCTCTGGCACTCTAACAGCCTTTCTCGTGTTCATCAACATCCTTGACGCCGCAGCACCTGTCACCACATTGCACCATGTCGTTATCAAGGGATACAACTCTAGCGGACCATACTCCCACATCAAGATATTCGCAAGATACACAACTACATTGCTGTCAAATGCCTATCATGTCGTCAGCTCCAAGATCCGAACGAAATGAAAGAAGATAACTTACACAACAAAATATAAAATCGAGTCCCGGAAGAGCACTGCGACGAGCCGTTTACCATTTTGCGCCGCCCGAGATGTTGGCGGGAAGAGTTTGTATCTTTGTATTGATTTATAGCACGCCAGTACCAAGACGATAAAGTCAAAGGAAACGATGGGTATACTGCAGACGACATGCATCAGTACTTACGGTTAGGGGCTAACTTACGGGCTTACCAGATAGCAAAGAATGTCGAGGATACTCGATTGAAACAGAAGGGAATGCCTGGCATAACGCTTGAAGATTTTCCCTCTTCACATAAATCGTCAGAGTGCGCTTCGGAACCTCGAACTAGACAGAGGTACTCACGAACGAGGGTAACAACTTCCAACCCGGCAAGCACAGAGATACTGATCATCTGTACTGCGAACAATAGTCCAACGCACACGATGAATTTGGTGCCTGCAACTTGAGAGCTTGAACCCCCATGCCCTCTAATCCATGATCGTCCACGTACTGCGGTTATACAGCGCATACAGCCGTATCTGCAGAATAACTGAAAATTTCCATCAGTCTGCAAAAACACACCTCCAATAAAGTTAAACTCCGTGCATACCACCAGTCAGAAAAGTTCCTACAACACCTACATAGGAACCGTCAGCATCACGCTATTTTTATCTGCGCAGCACGACACACCAACACCCAGGGTTCCACTAATCCCGAAAGCGAGGCCTGAATATCCCAAAGTTCATTTCACGGAAATTGTCATTAGCAGCCGAAACGACATACACCTAAAGGCGCATCGGTGTCAGTTTAATTTGTTTATAGTCAAATGTGATCACTTACATCGTGCGAGACGGCTTCGGCCACACGGCGACTGTAGAAAAAATGCATCAAAAGAGCCCAAGATCAACGCCTTCCATGTCACAACATCTTTTCCTTGTCCTCGAACAACAACTTACACACTGTCAAGGTAAGGGACATGAGCAACCGAAAATAACGATTCTAGAAACCCATTATCCGGACATGAATCGGAACAATGTTGCACTGGCAGATGTGTGACACTACGCACGAGGAAGTAGAATATCTTGATGGTCGAGGTGCGGCTCCACTATAACCATCAACATCAAATGAGAAAGGGAGAACCTTGAGCTTGAATCGTGGGTGGACATACCCAGATGTGGGTGACCTGTTCTTCTATATCAGTACGAAGACAATAACCTGATGAACGCAGCCGGGGCATACCTCGTCCTTCATAGTCAAGACTAACGGATACATTAGAGCAAGAAAGGCATAGTGAAGGTAATACTCACTCGTGTCCCACAAGTAGAACACCGTGGCAGCCACTATATGTTCATTTCTAAGCTCGCGTCACAAGAAAAGAAGGTTGTGTCGAATGGCTTACAACTCGCATACGCGTTCAAACGCTGATGCTTCAAAAGCACCACCAAGGTTGCTATCTGCTCTCCCAAAGCCATCCCAGTAGCACTAGTCTGTAAAGTTGTAGCCATTTCACATTCCACATGAACCCCTAGTAAGAACACCAAAGCTTGCCTGGGCGGTCCAAGACCTAGAAGCAGGGAAACGGGGGATCAGGGGAACTGCACTCCTTGCCCATATTGACCGCGTTTATACTTGCCACTCGCCGCCCAAAAACAGCATCCGACAGCAATTCCGCAGGTGGACACACACCGGTTTGTGACAAACAAGATAGACCAGCTACTATTGGGTAAACATTCCTCTATCTGATCGAGGATTCTCTTGTCCCACCGACCGGCAGTTGTTGGTGATGGATTTGGAGGTGTAGAAGAACGCCAGGTACACAAGGATATGATCAAAAACTGCATGGCTCTGAAGCTTTGCAGTGTCATTGTTTGATAGATGCCTGAAAAGGCCTGTGATAGACGGCTTGCAACGAAGGTAGTGCAGCCAGTCATGACGGGCGCCTGCGGCCTGAAGCGCCATAAATCCTTGTATCTGTATACAGTTGCCTCTGCCTTATCCCATACTTGTCATAACCCATACTCTGTCATAACCCATAGCAAATTCCTTCCACCAAGATGGTTCGCAGGAGTTTTCGACCCATAACCCATAACTCTGTATATTCACATGACCCATAGCTTTTTGGGGCCAAAAACCCATAGCGCCGGTGACCATATATAGCAGTTGCCTGCATCAAGAGTGTAACATTCTCAGTTGCAATTGTCTTTGTGTGGTGAACGGTTGTATTATAGCAACTGAACAATTTTTTGAGAGCCTCAGTTATCCCCTCCTCACTTATTCAGACATTGGAAAAGGGCTTACATGCTCTTGGACGCCAAATTCCATCACGAAAAACCCTGCTCCAGACCCAGTTGAAGCAGGGAAAGCAGATCTCCGAAGCGGAAGAGCATTGGCTTGATAACGAAGCCGATCTCATTGACAAAACCCACATCATCACCCTGCTGAAGGAACAACCCAATGTACAGCTTGACGAAGCACAAAGTGCGGTGGTGAAACGGCTGAGGGAGGCAGCAGGCGATCTCCCAAGGGCAGTTGGGAAAAAGCGAAAGCGTATGTATTCATGCATTACCACTAGTTCATGGAGCTGAGTGAAACGGACGTAAAACTACTACCTAACTAGATTCGCCACGATATGCCACGTAGGATAGCCCTTATGATTATTTCAAGCGTAATTATTCAAAATTTAATTGATTTTCGCAACACATTTTCACATATTCTCATAACCCATACTCTGTCGAAACCCATAACCCAGCCATGTCACGAAGGGGTATGGAAAAAGGCAGAGGCGACTGTACTGCAATTCGGCAGCGCTCAAGGAATCCTTGCTGGGCTTGTGTCTGAATACAAGTCCATACTCGTGTCATCAGATACTTGATTGAGTTCAAGCGTTGTGGCGGACTTCTCTAGCGGGCGTCAGCGCGGTGCTCTTCTTCTTGCAGGCTGCTTCTTGTAGCTTCCTTACTAATTTCCCCTCTTGGAAAGATCCGTGCAAGGAAAAAGCCGGCGAACTTACGAACCTTTCCTCGTGCCATGGTTTCGCCGCCACGTCCGTTGTCCGGGGAGCAGAGGTTCACACGTCAGAACAAGCCAGCAGGACAAATACCATGACAAAATCACCAGAGGGTGTGCTGCACATGATCAACACCTCGAGCTCCGTTACGCTACGCCTCTCGTAAGTCCTTTCCGTGCGTTCCAACCAACCCAAAACCTAAACATTTTCAATACAATCCTTCTGTGGGGCCTTCATTTGCTAACCTCACACTCAATAACGAAAGTGCAACGCCACGAATTGCTTTTCTCAGGTATTCAAATGTTTCAATACATTGCAAACCCTAATCTATCGAGCCTTGACTTCCCAAGTTTTACCCTCCTGCTTCGATGCTACATATATGACTTTTGCACCCGCCACCCGCGATACGGTACTCCTTTGACCCTTTGATTCTCCGCCCTCTTTTTCCTCTGCGAGGAAGGATGGACATAACTGTGATGGAAAACTCGTACGCGGCCGAGAACTGGCCTGTGGTGATTGATGCGGCTAAAGGGACTACCTGTGCGTTGCTATTCCATTAGGTAGTACGAGCACTAGGCTGATGCTTCAGCTAATCTGAGGCGGCGCACTCGCTTTGCAAGTCTGGGAGCTCTTTTCCAGCTTTACAGACGAAGTCGACTTGATCTGGGGGTGACTTCGACATACTCCCCCCTTGAAACCTTGCACTCAACATGACATAAAACCAGGCATGATCGAACGATAACCGCGTTTCTCTACGTCTGGCTACGATACTTTCCTCTCGTTATCCAAATGTATCCTTTTTCTATCATTAAACCCGTTCCAAACTCTGATTATTTTCAGCCTCGACCTCGTATTATCCGAATACATCTACTCTGGCCATCCTCATCCAAAAATCTGCCTCATATTCATACTCGTCCAGATCGTATCCGGGCAAATAATACTCTCATGTGTAGAAATCATCATGACAATGCGAGGTACCTCTTCTCCATACTGCGCGTTCCTTTAATCCAATATTCATTACACCTAGTATACATGCTCTACAATCGCACTCGCCGCATGAAATACTTCCTCGGCACAGTCTACACCATAGGTCTTCTCCTTGAAACATTCGCACAGGCGTTTATAATCGCGCACCTACATAAAGATGAACGGGCCTGTATCGCGGAGCCTGCCGAGCCAACGCTACTTATTATTTTCTCGTAAATCTCAGAAAAGCCTTGCTTTAACACTAGAACTCATGCTCGCTGCAGAACGGGCTTTATGGTGATCCAGGGCACGCTCGTGACCATGACTTGTCTGCGATCGTTCAAGACGAGGCAGTGGTCATGGCTCCGAACGCCGCTTGCCGGGTTGATTTTACGAGATCCTTTAATGGTCTCTCTTTTCCTTCTGGGTAGGCTTGGGTGCGATCGTCTAGGGGTATTTTTACTAACAGTTAGTTCAAGTCCTTTCGTCGACCGTCTGCACAGTAGAAGCCATACCTCCCCCTTTATGGAATGCTGCATTTGCATGGTATATCTCTGTACTGTCAATAGCGGTACGTACTCCCCTTTGATCTCCTTATGGATGTCCCTAACGACAACAAAGGGCTGTCGACTCATACTCAGTATGCGCAAACTCGTGATTCGACATAACCTCATTGGGCAGTCCGGGGAACTCCAACTGACTTCCATAGTTAGGACGGATAGTGCCGACATCTCTTTCCAATAGGGTGATAGACACAATCATGACGTTGAAAGCGGTAGAGATATAATGCGTATCCAAGAACATAGAATGCACGTATGTATACAAAACGAAAGCCCACAAACACCAAAGAATCAACGAATGCTCAAGATGCCCTCTTTGGTCGAATTAATCCTACCGCCACCAACTTCCTCCCCAACGCTACCAACGACCTTCTTTTTCTTCGTTACGCTCTCCGCAGTCATATCCCATACTCTCCAAAACTTGAGATTCTCATCCCCAGCACCAGTACACACCACATCGCCTGCGGGACTCACACAGCTAAACAACACTCTCGAGTCGTGAGCATCTCGAATTTCAGCTACACGTTCCATACTGGGATACGCGTGGATCATGATAGAGTTGGTGGGGTATCCGTGGGTCGTAAGAATTTCTTTACGATGGATTGCCCATTGAATTGAGGTGATCTGGGAAGGTGTCCGAAGTGTATGGAGGCGCGCGCCTGTGGTGCTATTCCAGATGTTGATGGTGGCGTCATTAGTACCACCCCCAGAGGCGAGAAGAGAGGGTTGCCAGGGACACCATGCAATAGCCTAGGAGATTCGGTCAACGAGTGCCAAGGAAGGGTGAGCATGACAGGTACCTTGACTGCAGCCGTGTGATTACGTTTTGTCCATTTTGCACTTCCCCGTGCACCCTCACCTACGTCACCTACACGTCCATCCCAGATGTTGACGACGTTGTCGTTGCCACCACTTGCGAGCAACTCGCCATCACTCCTCCACTTTAGACCGCAAACTTCGCCACTGTGTCCGAGTAGCTCCATAACCTTATGTTGCGGGACCCGGACGTCGTGGTGCCATATGCTTCCATCACAACATCCAGAACTAAGGATGTGCTGGTTCCACGACAGCGCAGCAACCTGCCCTTGGTGACCGCTCATAGTCCTTAGCTTCTGCCCAGTCTCGACATCCCAAAGCTCCACATCACCGTTACCAATACCAACACCCAAAAACGCTCCGTCATTCGAAAAGTCGACGCTCGAGACGTACGACCCTTCAGGGGCCTCGCCAAGCTGCACGACGGTACCAGTATCCGCCTTCCAGACGTACGTCGAGGCTTCCAGGGCAACAGCGACGGCATTCTGACAAGACCAGCTTAACAGATTGAGGTAGAAGTCGTCGACCATGCCGGGTGCATCAAGCACACGCTCAGGTTGAGTGGGAATCTTGCGGGCTTTGCTAGTGGTAGCTCCCGTAGACGATGGAAGAGCGCCTGGGCGCTGAGCATAAAGGGGTTTGGCGTATTCACGTTGTTGGGCAAGAGTAAGGTCAGAAGAGGATGCTGCAGGGGGTTGTTCATGATAGCCTAGGATACGGCGGTTGATAGGGACACCAGTAGCGGCAGCAAGACGAGCGGTATGCCCCGGAGATGTCTGTGTGTTGAGAGACATCTGGTCGAGAGTTGCTGCGACTGCAGCAATATCGGTGTTGCTCTCTCGATTGGTGATGAATCTGTCTCTTTGGTCGAGACCAGCACGGTTCTGTATAGTGTTTAGTAGTTATTTTTTGGAGGAACAAAGGAATACAGACAGTGGCAGGAGTGGATCTGGAACGCTTGAGTTCAGACTTGGGTGGTGGGACGTAATCGCGAGTGACTACATCGAGACGAGACTCTACGCCGCCCTTTCTGATAACGCCAACGGGCTGTTTGTCGGCCGAAGACTTCTTGACTGGAGAAGAGGGCCGGGATTTGGACTGAGTGGTCAAGAAAGGATTGGCATCGAAAGCACCAGTGGATGGCTTTGACTTTAATCCGCGGGATGGTTTCTTGGTGGGAGAGGAAGCAAGAGAGACACTGTTGATGCCAGAGATGATAGAGGGCGTAAGAGGGGTCTTTGCCTCTGAGCGAGAGCGGAGACGAGAGGGAGTCTTTGGCGGAGGCATTGGAAAGAGAAGAGGCAGGTGGCCAGACGCGAACTTGAACCACACGTGACAGAGCCTCGCGTGGACCACGTGCCAGGACAGAGCGGAGAGGTCAGGGACGAGAGGGACTTGCCATAGATGCCTGCACGATCATCTGTGTATCCCTCCCCAGACCATGCCACCTTCAGAGACCTCAACATATTCGAGCAGCGTCTCAAGGAGACCGCTGCCAGTCTCCAACACAGAAAATCAAGATACCAGCGTATCTACCCTTCTCATCCTCTCCCTCCACTTCACTGACTCTCTTCCACAGTCTTCCTCGCTCAGCTACTCGTCGTCATAACCCTCCTTCTCGTCGAGGTATTTCTACCTCCAAGCTCCTCTATCCTCGTCATCCCATACAGAGCCCTTCTGCGCTGGCTGCTCCCCGAGGTCTACACACCCGAAACCCAAGTCACACTGCACCCATACTTTACCAGCGGTCTTCTTTTCGTCGGTGTCACCACCCTCGTCCTCTTCTTTGCCAGCGGCATGTACTCGGAAAAAATTGCATATGCAAACAAGTATGACTCTTCCTTCATCCATCCCGAGCCCAACTAACTCGGACCAGATACGTTCCGCACGCCAACCGTTCCCTCCGCTCCTTCAACATGTACTTCAACACTCGTCAACCACCCCTCCGTTCCAAATTCTACTGGAATCCTCTATCTTTCTTCTTCCCCCGCCCGGAAGCACCTCACTCTCCATCTCCGTCCCGCTCCCCTTCTCCACCTGCTCGCGACCCTTCTGGTCGGAATCGCTCTCAGTCAGCATCCCGACCCATCCCTTCCATCCCACCAGCCACCAACCCCCGTGGTGAGCTCATCTTCTCATCCCGCGTTGATAAGACCTTCCGTGAAGGCTACGAGCGCTATCGCGCCGCATTTGAGAAGAAGCGCGAAGAGGCTAACCGCCAGATTAGGGAACAGAAACGGATGGAACGTTGGGGATGGTTATACAAACTGAGATTCTGGGCTCCTCCACCTACCCCTGCCCCCAGCTTTAGCAGGACGGTGTCGGCCTCCTCGTCTCGTGGTAGGGGTGGTGCAGCATCGAGGAGTGGTACACCACCGATTCCTGGCTCCAGTGCTGGCGGGGTCATGGCAAGGCAGAGAGACAGAAGCGGGTCGCCAATGCGACAAACGAAGACATCGGGCAGAAAGAGTCCAAATAGACGAGCTGTCTCTGATGGTGTGGAAAGAAGCAGCCGCCGGGAGCTGGGTGACGAAGGCGACATGAGAATGCAAGCTCTAGAGCGCAGTCTTGCCCAAGGATCGTCACCACAATGATTCTCTGCCCCCGCACTCCTGGTTCTTGTGCATTTATTTTTGTTCTTTGTATCATCATACGCTGGAAAATATTCTCAACAAGTTTGTTCAAGGTGTCGATTCAATAATATATCGGGTTCTGTCCATAATCTAATGCAGCAATGCTCGCGCGTGCTCAAACGAAATACAATACAATCAAGGGTTATAGGGATAATGCGACGTTGACGCTTCCTCATCATGCAGCTTGGTATAGTGTGATTGTTGCTGCCTCTCCGGCATTCTCATCCCGTTACCAGATTTACCTCGCCTCACAAAGTTTAAAATCGAGAACACGAGCACAGCGAGTAATATCAACAGGTTGGCCGCAAGAAGACCGACCACTGCAGGCGCATACTTGGCTATTTGCGAGTTTTCTGAGACCCCTGCCAGGTCAACGTTGGACGAGCCAGAAGTGTCAGCCGATTTTCCCTCGTTCTCTTGGAGGACTTTCACGAGGTCCTTTGGGACTAGTGGTGTTTCCAGTCCCTTAAGCTCATCTGCGCGGACTTGCTGGAACTCTGCTACAGCTCTCTTGAAGTCCGTCTTGGCGAGGAGTTGAACGTAGGGTTCAGTGATAAAGCCGCCTCTCTCGTCACCAAGGTCAAAGCTGTAGTGCCATGAACACGAAGAAAAGGACGAAGGAAAATGGAGGCTTACACGCTGTAAACGTTGCGCAGGAACGTGTTGCCCAGGACAATGTCATAAGCACCCTCGCCACGATCTTCGTCCTCGAGGTATGTAGCGATGCAAGCAGTATAGTTCTTGCCAGTTGGCAGAACGTCTGTCGCAACGTCCGACATGTCCAGAGGATGCATGGGATACGATTGACCGCTGAATAAAAATTAGCTTGAAGTTTCGTCACCAAACAGAACCACTCACGCAAACTCGAAATGCACCTCTGGCGTTGCATCACATGGTATAATCCAGATACTCTCCCCTTCGCTTTCATACCTCACCGCACCGTCCACCGCGCCATAAATCTGATCACCAAGCGCCCTCGGGAACACATTCTTCACCGACGTTGTACTGAACAGTACAATCGCCCTCCCAGCTGGAGTATCCCTATTCGTCGATGTCAAGTTAAGACTCTTGCCATTGACGACCACTCTATCAACCAATGTCGACCATCTCCCTGAGCTCTGCGGGAACTGAGGCAGTTTCGGCGCCGAAGAGACAGACGCATAATCGGGGTCGTATTCCCCAATCAAAAACGACCCCCCGTCATTCTTATCAACCTCTGGCCTTGCAAGATCAAAGCCAATAAAATTCGGCCTATCCGGAAACGCCTGAAAGATATTATCCAACACCGTCTGCCCCCACGTTGCATTCGCGCCAAACTGCTTCTTAATCGCCTGGTTCACGGGCGACACCTTCTCGAGACTGAAGCCAAGACCGAACAATCCATGAACGCCGAGTTTGGGGAGTTGGGACAAAGTGGATGAGGACTGCGAGGCGTAGAGGAATGCTTGGCGCTCCACTGTGTGTTTTCCAAATTCAAATTTGGAGACACCAATCGTACCACTGACTTTGTTCACATCGTCCGCAAGGCTGATTTCCGCAGAGATTTTGGTATCGTTGAAGGAGCCTATGTTGCTTGATGGAAGCACCCTGGAAGATTCATGAACTCTCTAGCAAAAGATTAAGGATGGCAAGAAGACGGACCATAGATCGGCATTCTCGGTATCCAATACGACATGCACGGACTTGCCGTTCAGTGTTATATCGGTCGTATACTATCTCCCGATCAGCATCAAGTACGTTCCCAACGAGATATTTGCGTACCTGGATATCAAAAATAGTATCAACATTATTATCTGTATCAGCTCCCTCCCCGCTAGCCAGACCCTCAATAGGCTTGAACACGGCTCGTCGGTGAAATGCCACTTTCACTGCGGAAGCTTGAAACCACAGTAAGGATACCGTGGACAAAAATGATATCGAAGTCCTCATCCCGCTCAAAAAGAGAAGCGGGAAAGAAGAAGAGACGCGGAACAGAGGCAAGGGAGAAGAAAGTACCAACAGGAGAATGAAGGATCAGGCGGAGAGAGTACTTAAATAGCAGCGAGATGGGCATGCTGCCGCACACGATTTTGAATGAAATATTGCACAGCATTTTGATCCATTATTTTGTGCGCGCTCTGGTCACAGTTTGTTGATTGCAGGTAGGGAGTGGCGGGGAGTGGCTAGGTGTGCTGAAACATTCCAACATCCAGGGCCGCACGTTATCCATGCGGCTTCTGCGGAGGGCATGGAACTTGGTTGAAAGAGACGCAAGCTTGATGAACCTTGTCGACTGGTTGCATGATTGCCAGAAAACTCCAGCAAATAGCCATAATATGCGCAGAACGGTGGTATACAATCTTTTGTTTTGTTTTTTTTTTCTGCCATTTTGCAGAGTGGAGACCCTGCGGACTGAAGAGCTGGGAACGTAATGCCAAGACTTTGCAACATTGTCCTGTGTTTTCATGATCTCACAGCCACAGGCTTCTTTCTGGGGTTCATCGCGGCCTGTGAAGCATCGAACGGTATCGGCGAGTACAACAGAAGTTCCCCCAGTTTCGAATAGCATACCTTCGGGATGTAGGTCTGGACTTGGGAGTTGCTAGGAAGGTACAAAAATAGTGAGGGAATTGATGCCGACCCGACCGTCGGTGGTACCTGATAGCGCCCAATCATCGCCCCCATACGTGTTGCTATCCAACTCGAGCCATCAGAGGGAACAAAGCCGATAGTCTTGCACTGATTTCCCACTTTGACAGCATCTCTTCACCTGCTACATACTTGAGTAGCTTCTCTCGCGCTCTTTACTCATATTCTTCACAATTCTTCACTCTTCTAATGGCTCCGGATCGATGGGTTGTTCTTAATGACGATAATCCAGCTATCACGTACATGGGCTCTTGGTTCCAGGATACAGGGAGTAAGGACAACGTCGGGAACTTTGGTCCACCGTACCAGCACACACTTCATGGAACGTCTATTGCTGGAAGTGTCCTTTTCGAGTTCAATGGTGCGTCTTCTTGAGCTCTGGTATTCTCAAGACGGTCTCAAAGCTGCCCTTTTATTTCCAGGTACCAGGGTCGAAGTCTGGGGAACGAATATCGTCAAAAACGCAAAGACGAACCCTGACCCCGACTTCGAATGTTTCATTGACGACGTTAGCATTGGGAGGGACGCACCGTTCGAATATCCAGAGAACAACTGGAGCTTTTGCAAATCCCCTATACTTCCGGATGGTCCGCACAAGCTACGAATCGACATCAAAGTGTCATCGCCGGAACAGACATTTTGGCTCGATCGGATACTGTATATTCCTTCCCCGGATATGCCGTTGGATAACGGAGTTCTGCTAGTAGATAACACGGATCCCGCCATACATTACGACTCGCAATGGACAAGCCTTGGTGGTGGGGCAAATATGACAGCGCGTACCAATTCCGTTGCGTGGGTGGAGTTTATTGGTGGGTTTGTCCCTCAGTTCGTGGCCCATTTTCAGAACATGCTGATTACGGATTAGGGGTTTCAGTGTCATGGGTGGCCTTCATCCCAAAAGAGCTTCCCCATAGCGGGGCCATGGGTACCTGGTCGATCGATGGCGAGAAGCCAACCCAGTTCCTCCTCAAAGGTCTCCCTGAAGACCCAAACACCAACACAGAATACCATCAATTCCTCTTCACAACAACCGAAGTCGAGCCCGGCCCACACAATCTCACCGTCACCTTCCTAGGCTCAACTCAGACCACACCTCTCTGCATTGATTATTTATACGTCAAGAATGGCACCTTTCCTAGTCCAGCTGGCAATAATAGGACAGAACCAGCCAATTCGCAGGATGATAATAATACATCTGCTGGATCGCCTATTGGTGCAATTTTGGGTGGTGTGCTTGGTGGGCTTGCGTTCCTCATCATAATCGCAGGCGGCATACTCTTTTGGAGACGCCGACGGCATAAAGACAGGTTCGCCCCGGTTGAAGGGTTGGGGTATAGTGCAACCCCTTTCAACCCCTACCTGGATTATCACTCTCCAACCCCCAATGCCAACACAATGATCCAAGCCAACCAGTCGCAGCTCTACCGTTCACCGGGTGTATCCGAGACGATGCTTCTTGTTCCTGCATCCGACGTACAACAGCAATCAAGTACAATGAGGAAGCAGCATGAGGCATTCGGAAGGCTGGAGCCGATTCGACCTTCGACGAATAACCTTACGCTAACAACACATACGCGGACTGAGAGCAATGTGTCCTCGTCATGGCCGCAAACCATCCCATCTGCAGATGGGAACGTTGTGCGCCAGCATATGGATAGTGGAATTCGGTTGAACGAGGGAAGAATCGAGGACGTGCCTCCTCATTACACACCGGACTAAAGGGTTTGGAATGGACGGCCAGTCGATGTTATTCTGGACTGTACGAGTCGGACTATTTTTTTTGGGTATGGGATGCCGTTGATATACCTGACCAGCAATGTACTGTGTAGTACGGAATCCTTTCAAGGTTCTTCCAACGGGTTGCCCAATGCTATATGGCATCGGCAAACAGTGAACGTCTTCATTGTGTAGTCCCGTTATTCTGATGAGCCCTCATTGTCTTGGTCGGCTCACCCCCCGCGGCGGTGCCCGGTCTCTAGCCCGAGGCCAAAAATAGTGTGGGCTGGTGCTCGTTTTGATACTGCTGACTCTTGGCACTAGGACTGTTCCTCGCCATAGCTTCACCATCTGCATTCTTGCTTGAACTCATTGAGCTGAAACGCCAGATGTAAGCTTCCGAGAATCCTTCGTCTTTGGTCCAACGGGAATGCGGTGGACCGGATTTCAACAACACCGAGATATGATGACATCAGAACCTTACAAATTATAACCCTAAACCGGCGCTTATACTCTTCATTACTCATTTCTCAATCCACTCCACGCTCCGCTTACTCAAATTCTGCAGCGCCTCGAGCCTCGAGGCACAAAAATGGTCCTTTGCATCGGCAGTACGGTTCTCTTATACGGCTCTCTCAAATCAGAATGACAGTGGCTCCTGCTTCCGCATGGACGGCATCATTCCTGGGTTTGTCAAGCAATCTCCTGGGACACGCTAAAACCCGTCTACCCAACCGCAGTATAATGGAACCTTGCACAAATGGGCCGATGGATGCCACAAGCTATCCAGGTTCCACGCGCTCGCGAGTTTGATATTTATGAACAAAGCAAAAAGACTACGAACATTCCTTGTGGCTTACCCTTTCGGCATCATTCAAAGCATTGGCACCGGATACCGGACGATTACTCTGACTCGCACGCCGACGTGGGACTCCGTCGAGGATTACCAACTCCAGACCCTACCTTTGGGTACCCGGAATGAGCTAAGAGTGGAAGAGGTGGGGTGATCTCCAACTCGGGTGACTGCTGGGGCTCTAACGGGAGATTTTCGATCGATTCACGTCAGACAAGGAATTTATCTCGTTCTCGGGATCTTACCCCCGCTACTCCTCCTCTGTTCAATCCCTGAACGATCGGCCAGCATGAGTACTCATCTATCCTCGAAAATTAGTTCGGTCCCGCAGCAATCTTTTCGTATCATGGAATTTGCGTCAGTTCTGACAACTTGGCTACGGGCTGGCCAGAAGATTGGCACATCACTCTTCTAACCCTTGGAAGAACATGAATGTCCTTCAAACTTTCTTGCCATCCCTGAAAAGGTGCGTCGTTTAGGCAAGATACGCTCCAGACCCGATGATGTAGACGTTTGCAGTGGAAATGTTCCCTTGGTGCTCCGTTATCATACTGGAGAAAGTGCATAGCAACGTATGACTCAACGATTGTCCTTTCCGAATACCAAAGATCGCGTCCTCGGAGACTTTACGCCCAGATGCGACAACGCCACTCCCTCAGATTTGCCTCTACAGATTCCTATTTAAGACACCAAAAACAAATCCTGACGTATTTATTTGAAGAGGTATGTAAAGGACGTTTTGGTTGCATTTTTGGGGCGCACGAATCCTTGGTTGTCTTTGGTAAGATCCATCGGAGCGCCTCATTCTTTCCGTTAAATGAACGGAATGATGGGATTCAGCCTGACCTCGGGTGTACGCTAGAAACAACGGGAGCTTCGGGCATTGCTTGAACTTTGATAGTGAGCCTTTGCTAGCAATTTTCTACCGCATGGCAAAGACAATAATTTTCGCTGTCACTCGAGGACTGAACCTAACGTCTTCACAACCTCTGGAGATGTCATACGGCATGGTACCTTCTGACTTGGCATACGCAGACCAGGGCCAAGCGACTTGGATCCACGGTTCACCGAAGTTGGTTGCTACGCGACTGTGACTCACCGTCGGTTCTAGTACTCGTTATCATCTCACTGTGCATTTGGGGTTTGGCACAATCTGCCAGTTCCTCAAATATCTGTGCTCCGATGAGATACAATGCCCTGATACACTTTGAGATTTTTTTCGAAGCCGAATGAGAGTGCAAACGGCGCGGAGTTTTGAACAGGGACTACCTCCGGAACTATACTGATCCACTAGCGAAATAAAGCCAATAGCTCACCATTTAATGTTGGATATCGAAGAAAGGTCGAGACCAGAACTATACGTATGAGTTTCGAGCCTGTGGGCTGAAACTCGGTAGGGCGAGAGTTTCTGTAGATGAAGAGCTAGTTCTGGTAGGAGCACCTCAGAGTTGCCCGAGTGGCCGAAAAGCAAACTCTAATTGCAGTAGAGATTTTCGTTCGATAGATATCGGAGAACGCGGGAATAAATTAGTCATAAACGAAGGTCGAAGCGAACGAGAGGATTGGCGCATTCAGGTGCATCTCTCCGCGACGCTTGTGCAGGGTCTTCTTCGGACGCGCTCGTACTAGCTAATTTCGTCACACAAGCTTACGATTGCAATTACCATTTACAACCAATATGATGACATATCTCCAGGATTTTTGGGTGGCTATAGGGGTCAACTCAAGAATTTGCCTTTGTGATCAGCACGTATCTGTCTCGGACAGCTGGATACCTGGTATCTTGAATGAACTTGGTCACACAGACGGCCTATCCGGATGCGTTGATTATACTGGGTGCCCTGATTTGAGTTCATAACGCTAGTGAAACATCATCTAGGCAAACGGGCTAGAGTACGACTCCCATATCGTCCCGAACCCTGGAAGCGGTGCAATTGTATTTGAGAGGTTTAGCCGCATTCCATGTCATTTTCACAGTAACCCATGGTTATCCGTGATCTGCATTCACGCCCTCAATCAAGACACACGAGATCTTAGTCCAAGCTCGGTGCTGACTTACTGCACTTTTGGCTTCGGAGCCATTTCTGTACGACCCTCCTTGCACTGTCTTGGGCAGAAGGAATTTGCATAAAAGACAGGATGTGCAACACCCTGTCTTCATCCCACAGAACACCAACAGGATTCGCCAGTGATAAATCCTCTGTATCTCTACCGCCCTATCTTCTACTTCTCAGCCTCGAATATCGTCTTTCAATTTCAAAATGTGCTACCGCGAAGTCCACTGCACAAGGCACTCTTGTGGTCACGAATCGCCAGTTTCTGAGCAGCGAGTGAGTCATTCCCCCCTCAAATACGGAAATAAAGATACTCACCACGCCTAGGTTGATTGTAACTCTGATAAATGTCGCTACAGTTCTGGCCACAGCCCGTCTTGCCCCAACTGTAACACCACCTGTAAGCAATGGTGCGTTGGATATTGCGAGTTACGGAGTCCTTCTATACTCACTGACGCATTTTATCCTGTTTTCGTTTTGGACCAGGCTTCGTCCCGCGAAGACTGTTGTTAAAGCCCAGTCCTTGACCCCCTGCTCGGCCTGCCGCAAATAACTTATACTCCAATAGTATGCTGACCGAGTTTGGCAGCTTTTCATCAACCGGTAGATTAGCCAATACATAATCGCAGAGCATCGAGCTCCCAACTGTTCTGTTCCGTTTCTCCGAATATTACTAGTCCGTGCATCGGATGCAGAAGGCGTGTCTGATAACCCGTAAATATTAGATATAGTCACGTGATGAAACAAGAACGCGTCTGACCTCATCGAGTCCTTTATCGCTTGAACCTCTTTCATCTTCAGGATGGCAGATCTTCCAACTCTCCTCGTCGCGTCCCTCAAACCAGATACAAGAAAACAAGCAGAGCAGAATCTCACCGCCATCTCTACCCAGCCAGGCTTCCTCGGGGCCTTGCTTCAACTCGTTCTCAATGCATCACAAGAACGGTCCGCGAGGTTAGCTGCCAGCATTTACCTCAAAAACATCGCAAAAACTAGATGGGAAGAGGTGAATTCCTCATGGACCTGACTCACACGTGTAACTTATCAATTCGTCTAGGATGTCCAGCCCCTCCCAGAGCAGGATAAAACGACACTGAGAAGTCAATTGGTGCCTGCTATGCTCGCCTTGTCCAATCCGACAGACAAAACAATACGCACACAAATAGCAGAGGCTGTATCACTCATTGCTGAACTCGACTTTCCAAACAAGTGGCCCGATCTCCTGGATGTCAGTCATATGCTCTTCCTCAAGAGACACCATGAACTGATCACATCCTTAGCAATTGGTTGCGTCCTTATCTCCTACTGATTACAATGTTAATATTGGTGTCCTGGAAACCGCTCATTCAATATTTCGTCCATGGCGTGCTCAAGTACGCTCAGACGCATTATTCACTGTTATCAACTTCGTTCTCTCCAAATTCATGGATCCTTTCCTCGAACTCTTCCGTGCAACTTCCCGACTCCTTCTCGCGTCACCCTCGTCCCCGAACTATACCCAGCTTGCTCAGGCGATGGTTCTTCTAATTGACATATTCTACGACCTGACATGCCAGGATCTCCCACCGGCTATTGAAGATAACTATGACGAGTTCTTTGGAAAGGAGAGAGGGTTATTCTTCGCATTTTTGGCTTGGGATCCGGTTGAACTCAGACCAGATGTGAGTATGCCAACTCATTACCTCTGTTCAACACTCATCTTCATGGTTGCCACCAGCCGGACGATGTCGCTCCTTCCCTCCCTGCTCAAGTAAAAACCGGGATACTTGAGATTGCGGAGGTGAGTGATCCTGTTATTCAAGAGTACTACTTCTAACTGGTGCCGATTAAGCTGTTCATTAAACTCTACCCTGATCAATTGCAAAAGTCACCAGCCGTAGAAATGTTCGTTCAAGGAGTTTGGACCCTCATCGGAGCAAACAAATTACCCAACATCTCAGATGATCACGTATGATCGTACTATCCTAACACACTTTCTTCATCGAGGCTCATTCCCACCATTAGCTTGTATCTCAATCCTTGAGATTCATTTCTACTGCCATCCATTCGGGCTATTACAAACCTCTTTTTTCCTCTCGCGAGACGATATCATCCCTCGTGCAGGGCGTAGTTGTGCCCAATGTCGCCCTGCGTGAGCATGAGATCGAGCAGTTCGAGGACGACCCCTTGGAGTACATCAGAACGGACCTCGCTCTTCCGTCCACCGGACTTGACAGCGGAAGTCGACGCCAGGCCGCAGCCGACGTTCTGCGATCCCTTGTTGGTGCTGGATTTGAAGCGGAGACAACCGAGATAGTGGGTTCCTTCATAAACACCGATCTTAATAGCTATACGTCCAACAAGGCGGAAAATTGGAAAGCGAAGGATCGTGCTATATTCGTGTTGACCGCCGTTGCAACGAAAGGATCAACAACAAAGGTATATAATATTCTTGCTGTCAAACTTCCCCGCGCGCTTATACCCTATTCTTTTTAGTATGGTGTCACTTCCGTCAATGCTCTCGTGGATGTCGTCCAGTTCTTTTCTGAACACGTGTTCCAAGACCTGCAAGCGGCAGACGGAACGGTGCACCCCATCCTACAGGTCGATGCTATCCGTTTTCTTCATACATTCCGCAACCAGGTGAGCGAATATAATGTGCTATGCATGACGTAGTTCATCCTTCTCCCAGTTAACAAAACCACAACTTCTATCCGTCCTTCCCCTTCTTGCGAGACACCTCAATTCTAGCAATTATGTTACTCATACTTATGCTGCCATCGCCATTGATCGCATACTACTCATCAAACAAAACAATCAACTCATGTGAGTGTCTAAATCGTTATCAGCCTCGTTAAAGCCCACCTGTTTCTCTCTAGCTTCGCACAAGCAGATATACATGATTATGCCGCCGAGCTTGTTAGGATCATTTTATCAAAGATCGAGGCCCGCGGGACTCCAGAAAAGGTGGCGGAGAACGACCATCTTATGCGTTGTAAGTGCTCGAGTCCCAGTATCTCATACTTGGAATTAAGGCGATAGACAGGCGCTATGCGAATCATCTTGACCGCTCGACAAACGTTAATTCCAACGTACCAGGAAACACTGAGCCGCCTCGTGAACATTCTCGGGATCATTTCAAAAAACCCAAGCAATCCTAACTTCGACCAATACATTTTCGAGAGTATCTCCGGATTAATGAGGTGCGTCAGGCTTCGCGTAGATCCAACATATCTGATTTGTTCTCTAGATTCGTTGTGGCTGGGTCACCAACTACCCTACCAGTATTCGAGCAAGCTCTTTTTGGTCCTTTCACAATTATTCTTCAACAAGATATCGATCGTATGTCCGTTATCTTGGTGCACGGCGAAAGTGCTGATTTTTCGAGCTTAGAGTATATCCCGTACTCCTTCCAGATTTTGGCCCAAATGCTTGAACTTCACGGTCGTGACGTGCCGGGTGAATATCGTAGCCTGCTACCTTTCCTTCTCACGCCTGCTGTGTGGCAACAAAAAGGCAGCATCCCCGGTCTGGTTAAGTTATTGAAAGCTTTCCTCGCTCGGGATAGTGCACAAATGCTCGCAGCTGGACAAGTGGCATCGGTGCTTGCCGTTGTTCAACAGCGTTTGATTCCCTCTAAGGTCAACGATTCTTGGGGCTTCGAGCTCTTGAATTCTGTTGTCCTACATGTCAAACCGTAAGGATGGTTTACTCTTTCTTTAGTAGAGCTACGGCTGAATCACCCCTCCAGCAATGATCTGCAGCAGTATATGAAACCCATCATTGTGACCCTTCTCACGCGGATGCAAACAAGCAAAACAGCCACGTATGAATACCTCTTTGCGCGGTTTATTATGTATACAATGGCCATCAACGTTGAAGGACTCGGACCGGACTACCTGATTGCTGTGGTGGAAGGGATCCAGCCGCAGTACGTGCCTCTGAATAACACGATTTTAATCACTCCTCATGATTGGCGTTAGGTTGTGGTCGCAGGTTTTGACCAACTTTATCATCCCTCAAGCACCCAAGGTTCCACACAAGGACAGGAAACTCGCAGTTGTTGGGATGATCCGACTCTTGTGCCAGAGCAAATACATGATGCAAGACCCATTCATCCAAGCATGGTAAGGGCTACTTGTTCGCCTTTGACTCAATGCATCTTCTCATCAGTATTGCAGGCCACAAGCATACCAAGCTGTTGTCAAGCTCTTCAGTGAGCCCCAACATCTGTCGAAGAAATCGGACGAAGACCCGCACGCGGGCATTACGGAGATCGATTACGAGGAACAAACCGCTGGTTACCAAGCTGCATACTCCCGATTAGCGGCATCAGAAACTCAAGAAGCTGACCCGGTAGCCCATGTCTCAAATCCTCAGCAGTTCTTCCAGGAGCAGCTTGAGAACTTGCAGAAGACTTATGGGAATCAAGTTCAAGCCCTAATGTCGGCCCCAGCATAATTTTGACGGCAATAGATCATGCTCCGCACACCGTGGAGCATCTTGGGATGACATTATGCTTAAGGTCGGTGTCAAAATGGCATAGTTCATCTATTCTTCTTCATCGATTTCCTGCCTGTCACCCACATCTCCGCCCATATCACACACATCGTTTATGTCTAGATATTCGGCGACTTCGAATGTACAAATATCGCGAGATAGTCATGCCAATTGAGCCACATGCAATAATGGTCTGATGAATTTTAAACAATAAGTGTGGAGCACCTGATGGAGGTAGATACGACACTTACGCCACAAAAGATGATTGAACCGCTCCACTCGAATCCCCCATTTTGCGCTCGTAATAAGACACCCTCAATCGGAGTTCCCGCCAAAAGGGAAATCGCTACTATTGAAAACGCTATGCCCATCCGAACCCTGAAGTAGCGAGAGCGGTAAGAACGGGACTCTTAAAGCACATATTGGACATACCCTAGCTCTCCCGGATGAGTGCTCAGCTGCACAAGCAAAGAGGGAATGAGAGAAACGTCTGCCCGGCACGGGTGGAGAATCAGTAACTCGCGTAAGATCTGACATGTGAACGCCCGCACATGATCCAGACCAAAACCCATAAAGTACTGCGAAGATTGTCAGGCCGGCAAAATCGTTGATACCGAACATAGCGAAGACGAGTGCCGAGGAGATATAGAGTGACGGAAGAAGCATGTTATATGTGCCAAATTTATCCGCAAGAAAGTTGGGAAGGAGGCGTCCAAAGAAGCTACCTACGTTCAAGAACGCGAGCTACAAGATCAGTAGTGAGTATCTCACTTCGATTCCAAGGTGAGGGCATACGAGATAGAAAGCGAGTGATACTCGTATTCCCTTCGAAAGAGCATAAGACTGCAAATAAAAGTCTAGACGTGGTAACGACCGTCAGCCATGGTGAGGTGTGTTATAATAGGCGTAGTGCAACATAACTGACATGGGAAGAATAGTCCGAGGTTGATGCAGAATGCGCTGTGTACAAGGGTCACTGGTGGCCATCGATGAAGTTTTCGAAGTTCTCGAACTCACGATGCTATTGATATCAGGTATGCCCAATCCGAAAATATTGCGCGGAAATCGGGTCGACTTGAGGTTGACGTCTGAGTGCCTTTCCGTCTTGAACAAGCAATGGAATACAGCAGATTCGCTGCGAGTAGGAAAACACCCATGATGGCTGCAGTTATACGAACAGTGTTAGGAAAGTCCAGTTTCTGGCTGACTTGGTTCAACAATATCGGCCACGCAATACCCCCTACTGATGCCCCCTGAAGAAGCTAGGTGAGAAGGAGATAGTCCAGGACCAGGGTGACTAGACATACCGAAACGGCAATACCTGTCGCCATCGCCCGACGGCTTCTGAAATGGTGGGAGACAACACTGATTGAAGGTAAAAATAGCATTGCCTGCCCCAGCCCCATTCCGACCGCCTGTGCGAGGAAAACCTACAAAGGCGCTGGTTATCAATAAACGGAAATCGGATGCTGTAAGAATCACTTAATGAACGAACTGACCTCCGGGTAGTGGTAACGGCGTGTTAGCGAAAGCATGAATAGTGACACCGTCTGGAGAACTGTGCCAACGCCGATCAAGTGATGACTGCCGCGACACCGTTACTAATTCCGACCGCGAAAACACCGCGAGTAACTCATCACTCACAAACATCCCATATCATAGATCCTGCCCACGACAACACCAAGGGCATATTGAAGAAAAAGCTGAACGCTACCTATCCAGCTGTGAACAACTGTCAATAAACATTAATGTAAAAGAGTGTGGGAGCTACCTGATTTCGGATGGCGTGTTATTGCTGAGGAATTCCCGTGTATAGTAGTCTTGATAGACGCCGAAAGCCGAAACATAACTGGTGAAATACTGCGCTCAACGAGTCGAACAAGTATCGGAATGACAAAAGAACGCGCACCCATAAGTGCAAAACTGTACCAGCCACCTGTAAGGGAGGATCTGCATCCACGAGAGAGAAAGGAGGACGATGATGCGCACGTTGCAAGAACGACAAGCCAAGCTGCACCGTGGCCCACCGAATCTTCGCCGTCTACGATTTCTTTGGAAGACTGTGAGATGTTTTGGCCTGCTTCAGCGAGTCCGTGTCCAGGCATAGTCGCAATTTGAGGCACAGAGGCCGGCGTAGTGGCGGCCATGGGGTCTAGTCAGGCTTGGAGTTCTGAAGCAGGATGTGAGGAAGGGGAACATCTACTGGGGAGAAGGCATATACTTATAAGCCTAAGGTGTGGGCGGATTATCTAAAAGTTACGACATGTAAAAGACAGCAGTCGCGACTGATGGCTTCGCCGACGGATAGTTTGTGTGATGTTGTTGTAACCTGATAGTCAAATATACTTTTTAGCACGGAAGGGGCTGGGAAGAAGAAAAGTAACGATTGGAAGGAGTAATCGCAAGATCCAGGTTGGCATCCTTTGTTCGGCCCTATGCCCGGTGCCGAATGCGTTCCGTTTTGGTCGCTGGCTGTTGCAGAGAGGTCTAGACATGATGTATGCTGACTGACATGTGATGGTACTTAATTAAGTGCACAGTGACTGTGGTCACGCTGATGGCTGAGCGCCGAGGCACCATTCATCCCAGATTCATCCACAAAAGGCCTATAATCAGTGCACTTACCGCGTGGGGTTCGGCCCAAGTATCTTTATCTTTATATCCCCTCTATCCTTCTGCAACAAGGGGCATGATAATACTTGTTGATAAAGCCTGCCGGTCTACACACGTGTCCCTTTCAAGCGACCTTTACGGAAGGATCATACAAGGTGGTTGTGTCCCCTTCCTTGAATCGAGTCGGAATTTGTGTTACTGTCATCATCCTCGCCTAGCAAACTACCCTATTTGGAGCGCCTCTCTAACAATGATCAACGGGAAGAATGTAATCATGTTACTGTATATGAAACGGTGCACAACAGAATTGCCGCATATGTACCGTCAAATCTGAGTGTAACGAGGAACCTCCGACACATGAAGGGGGATTCGGAGTCCGCTGTCTGCATGAAGAATCACTGCTGCTGGAGGTTCCGTGAGTTGGGTATTGTGCATATTATCTAGCTTTTTCTGTGCTTCCGGATTGTATTCAATGTCTCCTGTAACCACCTCGCGGCTGAACGAGGGGCTTGAGGATATCTTAGAGCCGGGATTCATAATCAATGAGGGAAGTGCAGAGTCTTTCCAAGTATTGTGCCGACGCCGTTTACGAACGACCCTGATAGCGAGGCCCACAGTTAGGGCGAGTAGAAGAAGTCCCACAACCCCTCCCACAATTGACGCTGCTAGAACGGCCTTGGGAACTACTGATCTGCTGTTGGTGCTCGGGGTTGGGGCATCCAATGGGTCACCATGAGTTTCTAGTAGGTAATCGAGCGAGATGCTTGCATATGCGGGTGGTGTGAAGGTAAGGGTGTGAGTCTGGGCACTTTGGTTCTTCGCGTCAACAGAGAAAACTGGGTGATGCTTATCACGTGTGAGGACGTTCACGGTAATTGGCGACCCGTCCAAAGTCATGTTCAAGGTTTTCACGCCCTTAACATCTCCAAACCACCGGAGGGTACGACCTGGACGGATAATCAGAGAAAGGACTATTGGTGGTGGAAGGAATACTTGCCACGGAATTCGACGGTCTGGTTCCTGTTTCGCCCTGACTCCCTGTTAGGCTTATGCACACGGAAGTGCCAGCTCCCTTTGATATCAGGGTCGCTGGAATTGATCCTCAGAAAAGGGTTATTCAGGTTCTTGTGGTCTGGCGGAGGTATGTAACGAATGCTATGAAAGAAGGCAGGAAGTTGGGAGACCTCTACTTTGGCAGTGAGGTTGTGGAGGCCAGGTTGAAGAGATTTGGTCTGGCAAATCCGTTTCCTTCCATCAGCAGGATTGTCGGTTCCACCGTGGGTGCTCGAAGGATCAATGGGTTGTCCGTCCACAAAACAAGACCAGCGAGGTAGGTGCTGTTCTGGTATCGGTGTACGTTGTTCATGTTCCCAGCCAACAACGGCAACTCTAGTGCCTGTGCAGGTTTGAGTGAAGGCCTCGTTAAAGCCAATCAAAATCAAAACGCACCGTTAAACTGAAATGCGATTTCTGTATTGTTCCGAATAGCCACTATCCGTCGATGTTCCAGCCACCGTGAAGCAGCTCCACTAAACAGGGTTCTGGAATGAGTGCTTGGAGGACGTCGGTGGGTATTATTGGCTAATTCAATAGTCACAATTTTCTGGTGAACCTTGTTTTCACCTGACTTGTCAAAGGAGAGCAGTGGAGTAACAGTCGAGTTCGAAGACATCAAGGGACCAGGGGAGCATCAAGCGACCCACCTGACATTCGCCAGGATCCCACCTTCAGAGGATTTTATACAGCTCCTACGTGAACGATTATAGACATCAACCGCCAGAACATGGTTACAAACCAGCTTAGTGCGACGTTTCCTGTACTACATCATCACGTCTTTGATATCATAGGTAGTGACCAGTGACCTAGTAACAAGTGATAGTGAGATATATTAGCAGCATTGAGCACTAAAGCTAAGGTTTCTCAGTAGCACTAGGAGGCGTGTCATGTCCAGAGCTGTCGGGTGGTCCAGAGGCAGCTGGGATGCTGATTTGAACGCCGGGTGCCGAGTGCTGAGTACTGGATGCTGAGTGCTGAGTTTGAGGGCCGGGTTCCACCCGCATCATTTCCATTTGCTGTGCATGTTGGTTGGGCTAGTAGCCACCGGAATCAATCCAACGTCTTAAATTGGGCGTACGCCAAGTAGATGGTTGTTCAAAAATGAGGATCAGACCTGAGACCGTCGCGAAGGGCGTGGGAGTTACAAGGCTCAGGCCACACAAGTGTTTCAGCTGCATCCAAATCCGACACGAAAGGCGAGAACTGTTTGCGACCAGAGGTTCGGTATCACGGCCAGAAGATTTACTGTGATAAATATGACGTCCTAGTCAATGTCGAGTTCCACCTATCCCGGTATGCGTTGAGGCACCTGCCCGCTCGGCTCCAGGATCAGGCAGACACGGAAGCTAATCCCATATTTAAAGGAAGCTGCAGACCAGTATGTCTCCCGGGGCATGTGTGTTGTTAGTGGGTGGTGAGACGCCGGCTGAAGGCTTGGACTCTTAGTAACTGATGGTAGTGTGCTCATGAACACCATCATTGATCAGACGAGCATCCAGGAAGGCGCACTGACGGTTGAGTCGGCAAAACGATAGCGTCCAAGGGTGGGTTGGAGGGGGAAACGACGATATCTCGGAACTTGGTAACCGAAGGCGCCATCCAGAGAGTCCAAGGTGGAGCCTTTCTGCTTGGAATGAATGTGCTATTTCGTTGTCAATGATACGGGTTGATAATTTTGATACAGAACACAAGGAAAGGATGCCATGACGGACCAACTAGCGAAGGTCGTTTGACCTTGTCGGTTGGGATATTTTCGTTCACGCACATGGTCGCCACCTTCATCATGCATCATGTTCTCCGGTTTCCAAATTTCATTGGGAGGAAGCTGGCAGAGTGTTGCTAAGGAATTCATCCTTACCCGCGCCCGATGGTGACCCCAAACTTTCCGAACGCATTGCCAATTTGTATCTCTGATATGTGAGTTCCCGAATCGTCTGACAACTGGGAAGAGGAACATTAAAAAAGGAGGAGGCTGGATGAACGGTGGTGGACTGAAGTCCGACCCTGGGGGCTCCTGGTATTACCGACAGAAATTTGCCTCCAACCTCGAAATAGAAGCATACCAATACGGCAGTCGAGGAATAAAGATGACTTATTTTCGGAGCCGACTGATACTTTTTTTTCGTAAATTTGCCCGTCGCACCGTGTCCGACAGCCATAATTACGAGGAAACTTAAGGGTACCCACATTCACTATCACGACAAGGACTTTGGAATTATTGAGCAGTCAAATTTCTCATCGTGCTTGTCCCTCCTCCGACAATCACACCCCATTATTCCAGTTGCAACCCGTTCCACTCCCAATGATCGAAATCGAGGGATGGGTATTTTTTTCCCCTTGCTAAGCCCGCTATGTACCCTGACTGTGATTCACAAGTCAGATTTCTTTCCCTATTCTTTGCATCAAGTTCATTTCGGTTCCATTCCACGTATTCCCCGCCAATTATCTTTTGCATAAGTCGCATTATTTGAGTATCTACTGAATAAGGTTTCCTTCTTTCATAGATTCGGTTTCTAAATATAAATTAAATTATGGGATCACTCACAGTTGCGGCCAATATCAACTTTAATTTCAATATATTTCTGTGGAGTAGGGTTTTTAGTACAGAAATCAAAATCTCACTACTGTGGTGGTACACATTATCCCTTTCCTTCAACGACCGCTTGGTCGGCTGAAGATGCCAGTACCAGGCATCTGCCCATCAATGTCCGGACAATTCTGGGAAGTCTGACCGATCCATTGCTCGTTACGAATGGTCGTTATGACATCATGGCTAGAGAGGCTCGATAAATAATAAGTGTGAAGCAATGGAAGTTCTCTCCTTACTAGACTCCAAGGTCCTCCAGGTCGTCACCGGGTGCCTCAATGGCCAAGTTCTCAAAGAGGGAGTCTTGTTGGGCATTATCCTAGTAACATGTTCAGTGCCGTTAGCTGCATGACTTATGAAAAGCTTACCCAGACTATGAGTATGGCTTTGGTGTTGTTGGCTGCCCAATCATCCACGAGAGTTGGGAGACAGTCGTCTTCCGCATCCTCGGTCACACCGCTAGTATGATTATTGTTACTGTTGCCCTCGGGCGAATTGCTTTTTCAATTCTTACCAGTTAGTGTCGACTGTTAGGTTCAGCGAATTAGCAAAGGGTGTGGCCGTGGCGACTGATGCATAACATGCGCCAGTTGCTGGGTCCGGTGCGCATGCAATAATGAGACCGATGTTCAGAGGTGCAAAAACCTATGGCAAAAGTAAGCTTTTTCTACCCAAGGACCATCGCAAGGGCCCTTACTTTGGGGATGCACTCGGTCGCCCTCTTGAAGCCAACGGGGGTAAGACCGTCCAGGCCGAGAGAAGGTGTTTCGGCCTCAGAGATGATGTAGATACTGTTGCGGATGGCTGCGACGAGACCAAGGCAGGTAATTAAGGGCAAGATGACTTTGAAGGACATAATCCCAGGAGCCAATATGAAGTTTCCTTGAGTTCGAGGAGGTAACCTGCCGGTTTGGGGCGTGGTGTCAAGGCTTTTATAGTGGTCAGGGAACGCGACACTGGACAGAGCGGTCATGGGTCTGAGGGACGAACGCGTATGACATTTGATGGAGAAATCAGGAACCCCGTCCAACAAATCTGACGAACTGAAGAAGAGAGCAGATGCCTTGACTTTCAGCAGTGGACTCGAGGGTCGAGCAAGCAGAAGGGTATTAAACGGCCAAATTTATTCGGACTCGTCCGGGATACAGACGTGAGTATGTACTTACACTGAGGTATCGGAGTTAGAGGGGAAAGAGACAGGGACTATGAAACAACTGAACGTGAAGTTGAGAGAGGATATACAGGAGAACGAGAGATAGAAATGGATCGAAGTAGATGCCCAGCCTTTCATATGAGACAATGCGGCTTCTATGCGCTCGAGGAACACGACGTTATTCCACGGGTTATTTTGAGACAACATCTTTCAATTGAGTCTTGGGAATAGCGGCAGCGAACGCCCTTCTCGCCAGTCTCGTCTTTGTGGCTTGCTCGTACGCATAGCCGAATCCGATCAAGTTGAATTCAGAGAACGCCGTTCCTAAGAAGGAAAGACCAAAAGGAACACCTGGTGCTGGATAAACGGTGATAGGCCCTGCACGTCCGATTGTCACATTATCGGGGAAAAATCCAAGAGGAACTAAAGGATATGTGAGTTCATGCCAAGCTTGAGGAACGTGATGGAAAGTTGTGTTTCGTACCGGTGACGATAGGATATCCGACAATGGCTGGTTTAGGGTTAAGAGATTAAATTTGGACATGAATACGATTCAAAGCGGGCAGCTTACCAGGTGGGACAGTAGTAAAACCTGTGGCTGGGAGAACCAGCGCGTCCAACTTATGTTGTTGGAGTACGGCATCGATGCCCCTCGTCGATCCGAGATCTTTGTCAAAGGCAAGAGCTCTGAAGTAGGTATCGTTAAAGCCTTCGGTTGCTTCGGACTCGATCAATCTGAGATTGGCGTGTTAGCGGTCTGGCCACAGTTAGCTAATCTGCTGTCATTTTGAAACGCACTCGGACTGGTCCTCAAAGCGGGGTGGTTCCTCGAGATCTGGGTTGTCGTCGTTGAATTTGATGACGCTTGCAAGATTACGAACACCAGATGGGTTGGCGAGTAGAGATTCAAACCACTGATTTAATTGGACCTTGAAAGCAAATTAGGACGAGAGAGGGGCACATGCGAGGAAATCACCTTAAAATCAACGTCAAGGACGATGGTCTCGTTGTTTGAGCGGATTATTTCTTCCGCCGAGGGAATGTTAGCAGGATCAACGACAGTTGCGCCAAGGCTTCTGATGACCTGAAGGGCTTTCTCAAATTCCACATTCACCGAAGGGTCATCACCAGATATGCTGTTATTTAGGAAGACATGACGAGGCACGCCAATTCGCTTCCCCCGAAGGGCATGCTTATTTAGTGCCCTGGTATAATCAGGGACAGTATCGGGTTGAGCGAGGGTGAAGTTATCATTGGGATCCTTCCCAGCGATTACAGATAGCACGATGGCCGCATCGGTCATCGATCTCGTCATCGGTCCTACGGTATCTTGGTGGGCAGATATTGGTATGACTAGAATGTTTTCGTTAACGGTGCGGATGATTAAAAGCTTCACCAAGCTGACCTCCTGCGCGAGACGTCAAACCGACAGTCGGTTTGATTCCCGCCAGATTATTATTACTGGAAGGGCATGTGATGCTCCCGTCGGTTTCCGTTCCAAGTGTGACGGCAGCAAGTCCAATGGAGGCGGCAACACCAGAGCCAGACGAGGAACCGCAGGGATCAGCGTTTGGGAAGTACGCATTGGTACACTGACCACCACGCCCAGACCAACCGGAAGGTAGGTTTCCCCTGAAATGAGCCCATTCAGATAGATTGGCCTTCCCTGCGCATCTGAAGCGTCGGAAAAGCATGAACAAAAATGATGATGAACACTCACCAAGGATGATAGCACCAGCTCTACGCAGTCGCTTGACCACGCCAGCATCATCGGGTACAATAGAGCCCAACAGACTGAATGAGCCCGCGGTCGTATTCATACCTATCCAGCTAAGTTGTAAGCGAAATATTATAACAAGTTGTCACGGCAATCTTGCCTTCGGAAGCAACTGTAGCGATGTTGTCCTGTGCTTATGGTGAGATGGGGGTAGACATGATAACGGGTATTATTACCTTCAGAAGGACAGGGATGCCATGTAACAAACTTCGCTTCCCCTTAGTTTTTCGCTCATGGTCTAGAGCAGCAGCCTGAGAAAGAGCCGAAGGATTTATCTCGAGTACGGCGCGCAGAGCTGGTCCCTTGAAGTTAACTTCGTCTATCCGGGCAAGATATGCCTATTTTCATAACATATCGGATAAGATCTCATAAAGTTATGATGATCGATTTACCTTGACGAGGTCGACGCTAGTGAAATGCCCAGCTTCTAGCCCGCTTTGAAGATCCTCCACGGAAGCTTCATAGAGATCAGGGAACGTATCCGCTGAGGCTCGAATGTCTAAACCGCAAGCAAAGACACTCCCAAGTAAAAGGATTACGAGGATAGGAACCAGACAACGCAAACGAGACATCCTGAAGGGCTCTGTCGCTGGGGAACGATGAATTGCGGTAGATGGACGGCGCTACCACTCTTTGACCATGCGTTTGTGGGGACAAATTTAGATCAAACAATAAGCAAAAAGGGAAGAAGATACATGTATAGATTTTCTCGCACACCGTCTTCTGACCCATACGTGCAGCAGAAGCATGAGCCAATATCGGATGCCACAAAGGGAATGTCCCTATGAGGAGTTTCGCGACTTGCCAACAGACGAGTTCCCGCTGAACATAGTAAAACAGGATGGAGCACACGATGTACGATGGTAAAGAAGAGCCATGGCTTTCGAGATGGATGGATGATTAGAGTTCCAATTTCTACGAACAAGGACTCAAGGAATTGTGTTTAGACTTGTTTATGTCATCAATTCGAGTTCTCACTCCATTAACCGGCAAATTCCAAGTCCGGTTGAGTTCTTGTTCTCAACCCACTCACAACTCAAAGCCAATAATGATACATCACTACCATACCACCCCCGCTCCAGGGTAATGCGCGACACGCAGTTGCATACCGAAGTTTATACAGATGTATATTCATGATCGACTAAGACATTCCGTACATCCTGGCTTAAACAAATCTACATGGCTGGGTCAATGCAGAAGTATCAAAAGTCAATTTGGTATCGCGGTATGTCAAGTGAAATCACAACCTGAGAGCCTCGCGCTTTTTATGGCGCTTTATCATACGGCGAAAATTTCCAAAGGAGGGAGTCTGGAGTGGGAATGTTGAAACCGTAGAGGATACAACGGGCTTTGCAGAAGCATCTGTCGCCGTAGAACTAGCTGTGAAATTGGCGCTGAAGGAGTCGATAGAAGAAGGAACAGCGGAAAGTGTAGGCAGCGCGGGGAAAAGGGCAGAGGTTGTGCTAGTGCTTGTTTCGGGCGCACTGGAAGAAACCACAGTGCCGAAGGGAAGACTGTTCGTCGCCGAAGCAGTTAGGCTCAGGGTCGTGGAAGGAGATGTGTGGTGGATGGTGTAGTGTGAATTGGCATATTTACACCCCTTGGGAAACTTGCGAGGGTGACCACCAATGTTGATGTCAACTTCGACGTCAATCGCGAAAGGAGTGGGTTTTGTTTCAGCAAAAGATTCAGAACTTGCAGTGCTGGATGTGATCGTTGCAGCCGGAGGAGCAAAGGTCGTGGTGGAGGGAGTGGCGATGCTGATTGCAGTGACCAACGAGGTAGAAGATGTGGGAAGGATGGAAGAAGAATTGAGTTGAGAAACAACGGATGCACCGGCCGAGTCCGAGATAGTCGAGGAAGTCGTGGGAGGCAAGGAAAACCCCTCCCCACCGAGTGTAACCACTGGGACAGGATTGCTGGCTTCGGGAGTTATATCGCGAGGAACAACGTTGGTCGTAGGAGTGGGGGTAGGGATGGCGGGATTGATGGTGTAGGGAGCAGTAAGTGGAGAGCCAGAATTTCCATCAAGAGAAGGACAAAGTTCAGAGTTCAGGCCAAGGAAGACATTGTTCTTGATTGTGGCGACCATGTCTGGGCTGTACACAGCTCGTTAGCTCCACGCCTGCACATGAAATATAAGACACACTATTCATCAGGGAAATCTGGATCATCGTTTTCGAAGTCGAAGTTATCGAAAACGCCATCCATTTCTTCAGTGTCCTTCTTGTCAGTTAGTAATAGCCTGTATTCGTTTGAATTCGAGGTACTGACCCAGACTACCAAAATGCCTTTGGCGCTGGTTGCAGCGAATGACTTAATGACTTCAAAGAGACAGGTCTTGATGCTTTTTGTTTCATCCGTTGTGCTACAGCAAGAAGTTGGCTACGGCACATAAGACTCAGAACCGGGAGCATACCAAGTAACGTCAACACTGAGTCCGAGGTCCGCCGCGAGAGGCGCAACCGTCTGGAATGCAGCATCACACGTTCCCGTATCGGGGTCTGGCCGGCAGGATATGATTTTTCCAATGTCTGCACCGCTCGCCTTGCCAAAGTGCTGCAAGAAGTGCTGGAGTCAGTAACTGAAACTCTCGAGCATAAGCGGACACGTACAGAAACCAAACAAGAAGCCCTAGTGCGACCAACAGGAGTTAACCCTCCTGCACCCATGCTGGCCTTTTCGGCCTCGCGGATGACGTATACGACATTGCTCCAAGCAAATATCTGAGTGACATATAAGAGAACAGGCAGTAAACTGAGGAATTTGGACTGCATTATAAAAGAACGTGTTATTCAAAAGAGTGTGGGGTTGAGTTGGGGTTTGGAAACCGATGGGCTGAAGCTAACCGCCATATCTCCTCCAGTTATATAGCTTTGAGGTTAGCAGCGTCACTGCGGCCAAGGGGCGTAATACCGAAACCGAGCCGCGAAACCGAGTACGACTTCGGCCATGAGTATACAGAGTAAAATCACGTCGGTACAAAGAGACTAGCAGGGGTGGTATCGTCATGGTCGAAATCTCCCGGATGGCCAGCGGCTTTAAGCCGGGCGTCTCCCACTGAGACAGCTAATTTACGCTTGGGTCAGAGGATGGGAGGCAATCATGTCGAGAAACCCATTAGCTTAGAAGGCCAAGTCTTCATTCCATAAAAGCTTGTTGGCAGGAAGTCGAATGTATGGGGAGCTATTCCTCGAAGGAGAGCATATTTTTTAACGCCTCGAATAGCAGGGAAGGGATTGTCGAGCTTCCTGTTAAGTGATCGGTGATTTGCAGGTCTATGCGGTAAGTAACAATGGTAAGCGAGGGTATCACACATAGTTGGCTTTCAGAGCCAAGAACCGTATCGAAGCCGTGTCTTGCTGTACGTTAAGCGACGAGGTCAGACTCGAAATATCGGAACTTGGGAGGTAGGTTCGAAATTTTAACGCGTTCCAACGCATCAAACGGGTAAGGAGTGGCGTGTTCGATTAGGTGCCGTGCGAAGCTTTCGGCCCACCAGATGTTACAGTGAGACAGTGAAAAGCAAAAAGCAGACCATGGAATAACGCGGGACCACCTGCCGGGCAATTCGCTTCACCAACTCTACCAGATGGGTCGTGAGAAATTGCCTTTTCAAGAAGGGAGCTACAGTCGTCTCTCTCTTAACTGATAGGTCTCCGTGGACACCCTGAGCTATCAGTTACGACAGGGTATTGGTTTTGAAAGTAGACCATGTATTACGTAATACTCTCTAGCCTAATAGACATCGATGGTGAACAGTGCGAACAACAGTTATTTACGACGAAAGAAATCTGTAATGTGAGTGACTTCCAATTCTGCCTCTCCCGATTTATCTATTTCCTTCTCATCACCCGGAGATAGTACCAGCATATCAATGACATGATACTCCTGGACAAGGTTGGCCTTATTGTCCAACCATTCCTCATCCTCTAGTTAGATGGATTGCTTCTTAGCCAACAGGCCCTCAAGGTGAGTTTTCTTCAATTGAATTTGTTTTGTCAAAAAGCGGAGGCCTTTTTGTAAAGTTGCGAGAGGACTGTGGGTGTAGCCGCTGGGGAAAATGCTACAGCTTGACAATAAAATTTTCTTAATAGATGTTTTCACTTTCTGGTCACTCCGAGCGCCCAAGCAACAAATTAGGAGACCCGAAAGCAGTCTCAGCTGGGCTCATCTAATGAAATCAGCCCACGCTCAGCCAGCGCTATGAAGCGCTATCTCGGCGCTATCAGTTTTGTACCCTCACGAGACCTATCAGTTATTAGGTATGACAAAGTATCAGATATGGGGTCCAAATCCCCGCCTACCAACTCCGTCGCCGCCTCTATCTATCAGTTAGGACAGAGTATCGGTTTTGACAGCTATCAGTTATAAGAGAGTCGACTGTACCAGACAGGATCTCCCAAGTCACACCGACGCCACAACGACTAATATACTGAGCGTTTCCTATGCCTCTTTAGAATCGGTTTATCTTGACTTTTGTCAGCAGTCCTAGTTTCCAGCATGACGAATCCTGTCTAGTAGCCCCCTTCTTGGAAAGGTAATTTCTCATGACCCAACCGGTGAAGTTGGTGAAGTGAATTGCTCAGCAGGTGGCCCCCCTGGACAGGCTCCCCACCTAAGGGCGGCCTTACAAGTTAGGTGGATGCCATACATCACTCCGAGGGAATATGTCGCAAAGGCCCGTCGAGGGAAACTCTTTCTGAAGTCAACACGTCGTGTGTTGGTCTCGTAAGGCGTTCATGAAACATTGAAGGTTGAGTAATACAGGGGAAAGAACGTAACACAAGTTGCTATCGCAACATCGTAAGCAATATATGCCCAGAATAATGATGAATACATGGTGAGTACATTGCAGCTTGTTCCCTGCACAAATTACGCTAGTTGAGCCGGTCCATTCAGCCCTCGGCAAGAGGATCCGCTCCTTCGCTCACAGCTATACCACCTCGGCGGCCCGACCCGACACGACGGCCGAAAGTGACGCTGTATCGAAGTGAGTGGTCAGCTCCCAGACCTCATGGCACTCTTGGATACGGCTTCTTTGCTGGGTGTGAATGGCAGAGGAGTTGGGAACATTGCGAGGAGAATAGGACTTAATGCGAAGGGTATTGAGGATGAGACGGCACCCCTTCAGCTTCAGTCAGTTAACATGAGCAACAAGAAACGAAGGGGAAATGGCTACAGACCAAAACAGACATTATGCTGATTGGCCAGCTGCGAAACAAGGAGCTCATTCGCAAACCACTCGATACTCCAGTCAAAGGGGCAACTTACGCATATACAACGTGGATGTCCACACGTATGAGCTTGACATACGGGATGACACATGCGAAGGATACTGTAAGGCCGCCAAACAGTGTTTAACAGCTACTCAGTGGTGAGTTGGTGATGAACCACTTACAGCACATTACGGCCCAAACCGAGCTGCCATCACGAAACAGAACATGAAGCAGGGGCATATGCCCGGCCAGCCCCGCATACTTTATAAGATTCCTCCGCCCGAGCCAAGTCAGTAGCCACAGGATAGTTTGAACCAACAGGAAGCTGATGCTACCGCTGGATCAATTATACGATCTTTCCATTTCATTTTTGAAAGAGAAACGCACGCATGAATGGTAGCTCCAACTCCCGCCGTGGAAGAACATTTGGAATCAAAAACAGCACGAAACGTGGTAAAGTCTACGAAAAGGGCGATAGACAGAACCACTTGAGCTACAAATATAGTGACTGTCACTATGCGCATTGCCATTGTATGCTGATACAACGCATAGACTGGACAGAATTCAGAGATCTAGCTTTAAGGTCAGTAAGGTCTCTCCTACCTCTGAGGAGTAAGATCCCTTCCAGCAGGGTCTGAATAATCATTGCTGTAGAATGTTGGAAGATCAACCAGGCACGACATAATTCAGACGGAATTGGCGGCTTCTCAAGGAGGTGGATGACCAGGAATAAATTGACCCTGAGATGGGTGTGAGTGGGGGCACTTTCGACAATCATGTTAGGCACACAGCTGGCAAAAGAGTGGAATGAATCGGCAGGCGAGGTAAATCGACTTGATCACATTGCATGGTGATCTAATAAGAAGGTGAGGGATTATCTAGGTCAGATTCAAATCAAGAAGGTATTCACCTCCAGATATGACACCATTCATCATTGAGGTTCCAGACAAATTCTAAGATCAGAAGGACCCAGGCTGCCACTAAATCAAACAGAGACCTCCTTTGTCAAAGGTGAAGGTTCAGGAGCAATGTGTCACTTACAGGGAGAAGCGATACGTCCAATTTCTGGTGTGCTCATTGCATAGTGTACTGAAAGGCAACTTTTGGTTGCGTGATGTAGAAAGAAGGTAAGTGTCCGGTCGTTTCTTAAATTCAGAGATTACTTATACGACCTCTTCCAGCTAGGGGTGCTGATTGGAGTTAGTAGGTTCGTTCCGAGCAACAGTGGGCGGTAGTCTCTCTATAGATAAGGGAGCTTCAGGGCCACTCGATGGTGGATTGCCTTCCTCTTACCTATTGAGTGGTTGCTCCCAAAGGCTGTTGAAGCCACCGAATAAGGCACGAGCCGATCATCGGGAGAACACTCAAGATCAAAGTTGGATATTAAGAGACCTCATCAGCCTCATCAGCTCGGCTCCGGCGGCCGTTCGCTACCCGCCGAAAGGTTCTTTGCAACGCTGAGTGGCCGCAACGTTAGCATCATTGACCCACTGCCGCCACGACACCTGAAAAGAAGCAGCCTCCGTCCTCCTAATCTCCTGACCATGTGTCCCGACCTTTGAAGGTGCGCACTTGAAGACCTCCACGACCCTACACTTGGGTTTCCAGTGCTCCTACCTTATGTTCTAATCCACCACGGGCTTCGATTTGGATGTCAACATATCAAATCATGCACACTTATTAGAGACAGGGCATCTAAATTCGAGCGCAGATGATGGGTGACGGTGAGGTGACGCCCGCTTATGACTGATCTCGATCAGTCAAGGCGGAACAAGGGGTAAACAGCATCGAAGGTCCAAGGTTCAGCCAGGATCTCATGGCTTTTGTGGTCAAGGTCATACAATCGGGTATCCAGTGGTGTTACTAGTGTAGCAGTAAAGCTTTCTGCAGAGGTTGAGGCGCAGGAATGTCATTTCCAGTAAGTTTGGCATCAGTAGGAACCAGCTTAGGTGATGCCTCGATAGTAATGTTGGTGCCGACCCAACCGCTTGGAAAAGAGTCAGGAGGCGCAACATCAACGCGTAGCGTATTTAGGACCAATCGGCAACTCTGAAGCCAAGCATTAGAGAGGTGCTGGAAGCCTTAGATGGATAAAATTGACGGACTATGACCGATACTAAGGTTTGCGACCATCTGGTGATCCTTGTGAGTATTCCCAAGTAAAGAGCATTGAAGCAACCACGCACGTATAACCATGGATATCAATATGCATCGCAGTAGTGTATGGAATAAAGAATGCAACACAAACTGTGTCATGCTTAGCAAACCACTCTCAGTAATGGCCTATCCACTCACGGCACATCATAGCAAGAACGATCGTACCGTCCCGATGGACAATGTGCAGAATAGGGCTTCGACTCTGCACGCCAAGGTTCGTAAGCAGAGTTCTTCTCTTGAGCCACGTCAAGACCCAGATAATGGCTTGTACAAATAGACCCCCTATACTGGATCATTCATGGCACCCAAGTCCACGGCGACCGAAAGAAGAACTCACGGCATAATTATTATCGTTCTAGTGGGTCTTGTGTTGCATGCTGCATCGAACCGAGCTGTCAGGGCGAAGTCCACACACAAGATTACCGCAACCGTGGCTTGCCAGACGATAATCCCAACGGAAAGAAGACGGATTTTAAAATGACAATGATACAATGCATAGACTGAGAAGAAAGAACATCAGCCTGAGTAGGTCTCAAGACTATCGCAAGCCGAGTTTCAAATACCTCGTAATAGCATCAAAATTTCGAAACAGATTTCCATGGCTGATGCCGATGCTTGCTGAAATGTAAGCCATCCCCTACAGAATGTCTCGGGAAATGGTGGTTCGGCAACCAAGACAAGCATCAACACATTGGTTCTGTAATCCATTGCAGTTCTCACTGATACGACTGAGAAAGAGGCACGTACAATTGTGAAAGCAAAGGGAAGTACTTGGAGAAGAGATAGATCCCTTTCACTAGGGTAATGGGGGTCCTGACTACCTGTCGGTACAATTGTAGTTTTCGCCCGATTTACAGACACACCTCCAGATGTAGTGACGCTCATCGGGCATATTCCACAGAAACTCGGCAACCAAACAGACCCAAGACGCACCTAGGATAGGTCACTCGAGGGTTAGCGCTTTGCGCTCCTTCCGAGATGGAGTCCATAATACATACATAACGACCCGGCCATGGTTGCCACCATTGAGCCTCTATAGTCTCGTCAGCGCGAGAGCAAGGTATATAAGCTATGTGGAAAGAGGGGGGAGGATGGTTGGTAACCAATGTCAAGCTACGAAGGGGTGGCTTAAATAAGGAGTTCTCACTGAGTCTCACAAGGCCCGGAAACAGGTTGAGGGTAGAGTGGATTTCTGGCTGTCGTACCTTTCCCGACGAATCACGGGAAAGGGGGGTATAGATTGCAACCACAGCCACACTCCGTGCTACAAGGGGTAAAGGGCGCCCTGTCTTGCGCTTTTGCTTTCCAACTTTAATATCAAATAATTTTCATAATTCTTTGATCATCTACACACAGCTCAAGCCCCTGGGCGTAACAGGGGTCATGTGGGGCTCAGTCGGAGGTGGTCCATTCAGTCCAGCAGGAGCGTGCAGGTCACCCGTGTAGTTACACATCACTACATCGATTGAAGGAACTGGGAATGCCCGACAATACCCTGCAGTTGATATACGTATGTCTATTGGGTTGAGAATTAAATGTACTTCGGATCAAGTGCATGAAGTAAGCACTGATGATGATGATATACCACCGCGTACCGCAGCAGACCTCTAGTGTTGGGACTGGGAATGACAGGGTTCCGGACATCTGGGAACCCACCCAAAAGTGGTTAAAGTCGAGGGTGAGGAGCCATCCCCCTCACTTCGAGAGCCTGTGGGGTCTATGCTCGCATGGTCTAGCTGCTTTGTTGAATGAGACGTCTGCTGCGAGGAGACAAGGCTTAAGGATGGTAATGAAGCTCCCATCCTCATGCCCGAAGTCGTCTTCCTCTTGCTGTGTAGCAGGTTCAGGATTAAGTGACAACACTTGGTGGGTGTTCAGTCCCTTGCTAATAGATAGGGAAGAACGGGAATACACACAAAGCCTGACAAGAGAGAAATCGTCCACCTGGAATAAGCTATGAATATCACTGGGTGTAAACATGTTACGAGCTTACTTACGGATAGACAATGTGGGTATCAATGCGCACCGTAATGCTGTATGAAAGTGTCAGGGTAAACCCCACTTGGATAGGTTTGTGAGGCAATGACAAGGCTGAGGGAAGATACACTTACGACTCATAGCTACAAATGCAATCAACCCATCACGAAACAATATCGGAAGAAATGCAATCTTCCTACGAAGGCTTGGGTCTTGAAGACCCTGCTTGATCATTTGCTGTTTATGCCAGGTCAGAACCCACAGAACTGCTTGAAAGCTTTGAAAAATGATTCTGTGGGGTGGAAAAACACAGTTTGGCACTATACATGGAGGAAGCAAATTGAGGGACTCACAGGACGGCTAGACCGATTGTTCTTGCTTTCATAGAACACGTAGCATCAAAATCAGCTTCGAGGAAAAGGATCACTCCTCCTAGCACGACAGCCGTTCCATCAAGGATGAACAAAACCCATGCAAAGATGCCAATCCAGATGACGTCGTTATAAAGTGCAAACACTATCAGTATGTCAGTCAATCTTCATCTGCGGAGCGGATAGGTGTACCTCTGCAGCATATTATCACGTCAAACGATATATGCAGTAAGGCATCGCAGACGTGAAGGAAGAGGAACCATTTCTGACAGAGTTCCTGCGAGAAAGGCAGAGTGAAGCGCGCCAAAAGGTACAAGTCTACCCTGGTTGTCATGAATAATGACATACTCGAGGACGAGAGGTGTACGTACGGCTGTGCAAGGAGGGGCACATATCTTGCAAGTAGATATACCAGCTTGAAAAACGTGAATGGTCGCCTAAGAGGAAAAGTCAAACCCATAGTAGCACTGAGCGCCTCCGGCAACCTGCCTCCAAATATTTCTGACTTCCTTTTTGAAGCACCACACCGAGTCTAGCAGGAGTACAATCCAGGCTGCTACTGCGTCGATGTCATGATTTATCAGGATGATATCGGGGGTAACTTCGAGTGCACATACGCAGGGAAGCACAGAGCACAGTCGAGTCTAGCATGGTAGAGCAGGTATGGGGGCAAGAAAGCTCAAGGGACTCCTGGGTCGGCGCCTTTTCTTATACGCGTCGAGTCAGCAGTCTAAATTTAATTGGACACGGCGGCTATAGTGCAGCTCAGAAAGTATATCGAAAGTACGTCAGATTGAGCTACATAACCGCTTATCCGTCGGACTCTCAGACTAGGCATAGGACAGTCCTTCAAATTCCTCAGTGCCATGGGAACCTTCGCTCACCACTGAGTTGGACTTAACGTCAACTTAGAAAATAAGTGTCCCTGACCAATCCCCACCGCATCGCCACTCACTCAGTTAGCAGCATCGACCACGTAAGGGAACCTCTTGACTAACTGAAAACATCCATGCCTGAGCATTTTAAGTGAACCGCAGTCGGTCATGTGGTGATCACGGTACTGGGACTCAGTTATGATTCAATCAATTCTTTTCATCGATGAATACGTGGATTCAAAAGCGAAGTCCTTGGTACTGCTGCAATAGTGTTCCCGTATTGTGGCCCAATAGAGAGAAAGTGCCCTGACTGTCGGTGGTTGGTCAGCCATGCTCCACGATTGGTTGTTCTGAGCTGTAAAATGGTGAATTACAATGGGATAGGCTGAACCCGATAATTTGGGCGAGGCAGTCAAGACGTTATCTGCGTATCCAGACTAATGCCTCCCTCCGTCTCCTGTATAGGCCCCGTTTTTGAGGGCGAACTTTCCCCTGGTTCGCCAGTGCCGACGTTAAGCATGCTGAGAATGATTCGGCAGCACTAGTGGTCGTGAATCAATGGAAACCAAATGCTTTTTTTTGGAAGATTCACGTACGAAGACAGATAAGATTGTGATTGCCGACCTAGAATCAGTATTAGGGTCCACAACTATCCACTTGCGAGCGCAACGTCACGCACGGGAATACTATGTGGATGTCAAGCCGCAGTGTGGCGGTATATGAGAACATAAAGGCGAAGCCAACTGGAAAGCGAAGGTTATTGTCGGATAGAACACGGTGAGAAGACGATGGAGATACTTACGACTCATAATAGCGGCAAGAAGCGTCCCATCACGGAAGGCAACGCGTAAAACTGGAAGTTGTGACCTTAGAATGGTCGGGTGGAGTTGATGTGATAAAGAGCGTTGTTGGTGCCAGGTTAGGGTCCAGACGATGCTTTGACAGACTTGGAAAAGGACTCTGAGGAGAAACCAGTGGTCGTATAACGAGCTTGGGAGCGGTAAGAATGGAGGGAAACATACGCAAGGGCAAGAGTGATGGTTGTTGAGCTTGTGGCACATGCAGGGTCAAACCTGGAATGGAGCGAAAGGTTTAAGATGGCGACTAGACCGGTTGTCATTTCGGCAATAAACATGGCGGCAGCCAACAAGCCTATCTTGAGATCACGTTGATAAAGAGCATATACTGACAGTGGCGATGAAGTAAGGGGGTGTTTAAAGCGGGCATTAGGAAGGAAGAGGAGACCGACCGCGAAGGAAGAGTATTGCCTCAAAGGCGAGTTGCACAAGATACGTGGACGAATGTTGGAATATGAGCCATTTACGACAGGTTACTTGAGGTATGGGTAGCTTGAAGCTTAGGATGGCGCAGAGGTTGGCTCTGTAGTAAAGTCAATTGGAACCAACTCCCGCACGGGTCAACTGGGCGCTCCTACAGCTGGTTGAGAAGTGGAAAATATCTGGAAAATACGTAAAATGTCTTGTTGAACGTGAGTGGAGGTCTGCATATAGGAAGCCCGTTAGGAAAGGTGGGTTTGAGTCATTGTTCCTGAATCAGGATTAACCTCCAGACGAGAGCAAGCTCTTCTCTGAGAGACCATGCGAATTCTAGGACTAGCAGTAACCAAGCTGCCACTGTGCGTATTCAAAGGCTATTTTAGTGATTAGAGAATTGCAGAATCAACAGAAAACTATACTGGGGAAGGCTGTCAGACTGAAAGGTGCCATGGCATAGAATGATTCGCGGAGTGAGGGGGAGGGGTATCTATGTCAATGTCAATGAAGGGTTATTTATTGAGTCCAAGAGCGCTGGACGACGTTGTAAGGTACATATTGGATAACGCATAAGGGTAGATGCGGCGGGACGGGTGTTCCCTTGCTTGGCAAAGCAAGGCATAATCGAGTGTATGTGCAACCTTGTTTTCAGCGAGATTATGGATGTGGAGCAATGCAGTTTCAATTCAGTTCTCACTGAAAACTCACTGAAAACGAGTCGCACATACACCCTATACACCCTAATGATTTCATTTTTCATCTCATCGCATACATAACTGCAAACAATGTTATCTTATCTACTCCCCTCCAACAATCCATCGAACCAGTTTTGCCAAGCAAGGGCCGTGGGAGACAAAGTCGACACTTCTAAAGTAACTTAGTGGGAAATTCGGGCATGATTCCGAGCAACCGCCTGCACGTGGCCCTCAGGCCTCAACCTTTCAACACTGGACGACCTGCACGACTTTTGACGACATTTAATCCTGGCCTACCATGATAGTCTCATTCCCTTTCACCTTCACCTTCTCCGTCTCCGGACTCCCAAACCCTTTCTCCCCCCAATATTCCCCAATCGACCACCAACTTCCTAATCACGCGGACCCATCACGCTCTGTCACTCAGAGCCACGAATCGAACATGGCAATTCCACAAGACCGATTACAGAACTCATCTACGCCTTCTCTCGCTTCCACTATACCTAGGCCGAAAAGCCTCAAACGCGGCTGGGAGCCTGCCTTTGCAGAACCCACTCTGTCTACAACAACCCTGACCTCAACCAGTGGATATCTTGATACTCCGGCAAAGTATAGGGAAATGGCCAACGCCGATTCCACACGCGATCAATCAGAAGGTATGCCCTCACCTTGCCTGGCCTTTTCCTTTCACTCGAGTAACCTGTCGGGCGTTTGCCTTGGTGTTTCATAACGTCTTTGCCTCGCGGCAGCGGCAAGGTCCACATTCCATGCCTAATACACGTGTTGGCATTCACGTTGGTGGCTTTAAAGCCGTCCGCAGGTCTGATACTTTGCCTCATCATCTCTCGTTCCAACCTTTCCGATTCCTTGATTCTTTGATTGCACCCTTGTCTTTCGTTCGCCTACGGGCAATCCAATTGTTTTCCCAACTCTTTTAGTGAATTTGACATTCACTCCTCAACGCCTTTTTTTCTGAACTTTACACACACCGTCTTCACAATTCGTTCAACCGCCATGCTCATGCCTCCCTTCTGTATCTTTCTCCACATAGAACTTCCCCCTCCCTGCAAGAAACGTCGTGGTCTCGCCGGCTCAATCGTCTCGACCGCAGTTAGCGCTGCACTGATTGGAACTGCAGTCGGCCTTACCGTCTACCGATTGTGAGTATACCCTCCGTTCTATCATTAGCTCGACTCTATTAGGGCACCTCAGAGCTAATGACGCGGGTTCTATCTAGGTGGCGAGATCGTGGCAAACAACAACCCAAGGCCATTGAGGCCGCCGTTCCCACTGTCACTACCCCCGAATCTGAATCTGAATCTGGATCTGGATCTCCTCAACATCAACTTCCGCCTCCACCATATGAAGAGCGTGATTGGACACCCATTTCACACCCCAACCCTCTACCTCCGCCACCGCCACCCCCGTTGCCGGCTCCGACACCCCGAAGAAAGGTTGCGAGGCATAATGTGAAGCGACCCCGGAGAGCCCGTATTCCGCGAGCACAGGTTGTTACAAGTCCAGGACGTGTTGCTGCTGCCTCAGGTGTCTCTCCACAGCCCGAATTTGATTTTGGAAGAGACGGAGAGGAAGAGCATGGTGCTGAGGATCAGGTATGACTTTACTTTGATACAATTGTCTGAAATGAAAGACTCAGGAATTGCTTAGATGGATTGGATTCAGAGTAAACTAGCGCAGCTGATTGAAGAGGGAAAGCGCGCGTTGAATAGAGAAGTAGTAGTGATGAGCGATGCCAAGGAGGATGAGGTTGATGATGGTAGTGGTGCCTGGGAGGAGGAAGAAGGCGATCAACCAGACGCGCCAATCTCGCGGAACAGCTCGATCAAGCGAGGGGCCAAACGATCCCGAGCCCATACGTACACAACAACACCCGGGCACAGTTCACACCACCTGCCGCTACCACAGGCCGTGCCAGTGACCCCGAGAAAGACGCCCTCGCACTCGAGAGGGTTCTCTGCAGATTCAGTTACAAGAGATATTTTCCAGGAGGGTGACAGTGAGTGGCAGAGTCCGGAGCTGAGGGAGTCGATGCAGAAGGCGAGAGAGAGGATTTTGGCAAGGAGATAGGGAGGGCTGGTACCTCCGACTCATTGTTGACGATCTGCCATCCACCACCATCACTGCAACCTACCTTGGATCCACTTGCGCAGCGTTTGCGCCCCTGTCTTTACAAGAGCATACAACCTTTGGAAGCACCACCTGCATTGACCGTATACCCCGCATGATTACCGGCGATGGTCGTCTGTCACTGCTCCGTGACCACCATCACCGCGGTAAACTTATCCTACCCCTGTCCTACATTTTGCGCGTCGGCCTTCCCGTCACCAGAGGCCTTTGCTTTGTGTTTTTTTCCCGTTCCATTCGCCTGTCAGTGACCCGAGCAGACGTTTATGCTTACATACCCGCTCCCGGTCGCCCTCTTATTCTTCGGTGTCAGTGACACGAGCACTGGAACAATGATGCGACCTGATGTCCATGTGTTGGTTTGTGAGAGAAGTAGAGAGGAGCTACGTATACACTGTATTTGTGTCCTGCATGTTTATTTGTATCAATAGTCAGAAGTGAAAGACGTTAGAATGATCTTCCTGTGAACCTACGCAGCGCCTGGAATATTTCCTCCCTGTGTTCTAGATACTCGAGTAAATCAAAGACTTTGAGGCCGTTCCTTAATCCTTGAAACTCGGACTAGAATCTCTCGATTTGGATCCAGATGATCTGGGGCTCACGCACATTCCAATAGGGAGCTCCCCCTGATATACTGTAAGCTTTAACGTTATTAGACGCCGCAAACCCCAGCGGTGATAAAATACAACTTGGACCGTGACCGTGTAACCAAACTGTCGTACTTATCAGCGTCCAGTCTGATCTCTGTTCCTGACTCGATCTCGGCAGCGTCGCGTTACATATACTTACACCTCAAAGATCGCATTTCTTGACATAATTCCACCTTTATTTCCTTTCACTATGGAAGCCCTTTCACCCGAAATCAACTCAACCAGGTCATCCGGGGATCGGACTGTTGCTGTTAAACACCATATTACGTCGGAAATGCAGAGGCTTTCTAGCCTCAACCTCACAACCGCCAAGCTTCAGAGCACCCTCGCAGACCTGAAGCTCCGGCAAAACGTACTCAAGGCCCAGCTTGATAATTACAACGCTTTCATTGCTCCCATCCGCAGGCTACTTCCCGAAATCCTGCGAGAAATCTTCATACGCTGTCTCCCTACAGCCCATAATGCGGTAATGGGCGGATGCGATGTGCCATTACTGTTATGCCGTGTATGTCACCACTGGAGATCCATCGCATACACAACACCTCAACTTTGGTCATCTATCCACATTGTCATCCCGGACAACGTTCAAGCCCCCATCACTCCCGAAGGGATGGCTCGACTGAAATCGTCCCAACTCAATGTCATATCATCCTGGTTCTCCCGTTCCGGGGCTCTTCCATTATCCATATCGGTCTCCTTCTCTCCTCTTTTTCCCATTCCCGGTTTACCGACATCCATTGACCCCATCCGACCATACCTTGATGTCCTCGCACCGTTTAAATCACGCTGGTGTTCCATTCATCTCTCCTTTCCATACTTTGATTGGGTAGCCGGTTTGTGCCACTTCAGCGCAGATGAACTTCCGATGCTGGAAAGCATACACATCTCGGGGCCACTTCAACTCCGCGGGGGTGACGCTGGGAATACAGTTCAACAACTCACTTCCCTAGCAGAAGACTCTGGTATTTTCCTTGCACCCAATTTGCGCTCGATAGGGATACCTTTCGGTGGTCTATCGACGTTGGAACTTTCGATTCCTTGGGTGAATCTCACGAACTTGGATATCATTGGGGATGGAGGCGCTTACAATGTAGGGTTTGTTACCAGAGCATTGTTACTGTGTCCCAAGCTTGAAACGTGCGCCATCTCCTTCGCGCGCATATATATAGAGACACTTGAGGAGGGCTTAGGGCCACTACCTCGGGTTTATCTCCCAAACCTTCACTCCCTTTCCATGAGCTGGAGGGGTCCAAATGAGGCCATCCCCAAGCTCCTAGCATCCCTTCATACACCCTACCTTCGCCATCTTGCTTACCAGCAAAATGAGACATGGACATCGCTGGGTGACATGCCGATAGACCGGAAGGCTTTCCTTGACGCCTTTTCCACATTCCTCGGTCGCTTAGTCCGCCCGCTAGAAGAGTTGGAGTTGAGGATGGAGACCACGTCTGATATGGATGTCGAAGGCGTTTTGCGACTTGTACCCGGACTAAAAAGGTTGTCCTTGAGGCATACATCGGTGTTCAACTCCGTGTCTCCTCCCTTCGCGCCGAATTCAAGTGCCGGGGCATATTTTCTGGACGGTCATTTAGCCAGTTTAACACCGCTGAAGGCATCACAGGATGTATGGAGAGAAGAGAAAGATGGGGTTGGTGATGGCAACATGCCTTCCGCGAGTGGCTCCGGTGACCACGCTTCAGGAGAGCTGCTTCTGGAATCGCATTATTCGCACCTAGGATGCGTTTGCCCGAAGCTCGAGGTGTTCCATTGTGCAGGTGGAATTTTCAGCGAAGCCGCTATACTCGATTTCTTGCGCTCTCGGTGCTATAATCCAAGTTCTGGAGCGACCCGCCAAGGTAATGGTGGGGTAGAGCGCTTGAAGAAAGTTAGTATTTTGAACTACTTGTCGCCGGGAGAACAAGAATCGGAAGAAACACGGAAATGGATTAAAGAGCTACAAACTGCAAACCCATTTTCTGTGTTGGATGTGACGTTTCTGCAGACTGTTGATCCTTCGGTAGATAGTCGGAGTCGGCCGACCCCGTTTTCCCCGTATGATGGTGCACAGCAAACATTTTATGCGTGGTAGGGAGGGGGGGGGGTTTAAGATAATAGACGCTATGGGGTCGCAAGTGATTACATGTTGTACGACGAAACAAGTCAAAAATATATAGAACTTGACGAAGGCAGAAACGGGCGCAAGTCGAAGGAAGTGTTGGATAGCTATACCGCAGTGTTCCTCTGCCATCGCTGAATGTTGGACTGGCGTCGAGGGGTGGTTAGACTTTTGTTATTTGCGTGCGGGGAAAACTAAACTTTAGATTGAAGACTTTGAGGCTGTTCCTTGAGCCTTAGAGCTCGGACTAGAATATCTCGATTAGGATGCAGATGATCCTGGGTGCACATTCCGATAGGAAGCTTGCCCCTCCTAACTAAATTGTCATATGCACGATGCATCAGCGCCCAGTCTGATCTCCGTGTTCCTGACTCGATCTCCGCAGGGTCATGTTGCATATGCACTCCAAGATCGCATTTCTTGGCACATTACGACTTTCATCTCCTTCCACAATGGAAGCCATTTCACCTGAAAGATCCAAGACCGATTCCACCAGGTCAACCGAGGATCAAACTGTTGGGCACCATTTTACATTGGAAATGCAGAAGCTCTCTGGCCTCAACGTCACAATCGCCAAGCTTCAGAGTACCCTCGCAGACTTGAAGCTCCAGCAAAACATACTCAAGGCCCAGCTCGATAGCCACAAGGCCGTCATTGCTCCCGTCCGCAGGCTACTTCCCGAAATCCTGCGGGAAATCTTCATACGCTGTCTCCCTACAGCCCATAATGCGGTAATGAGCAGACGCGAGGCTCCAACACTGTTATGCCGCGTATGTCGTCGTTGGAGATCCATCGCATACACAACACCTCAACTCTGGTCATCTATCCACATTGTCATCCCTGGCGACATTCAAACCCCTTTCATCGCCCCCGGAGGAATGGTTCGGCCGAAATCATCCCTACTCAATGCCATATCATCCTGGCTCTCCCGTTCCGGGGCCCTTCCACTATCCATATCCGTCTTCTTTTCTGCTACGCTCCGCCTTCCCGGTTCACCGACAACCAATGACATTCTCCAACCATACCTTGATGCCCTCGCACTATTTAAATCGCGCTGGAGTTCTATTCATTTCTCCCTTCCCTTCTTTGACTGGATAGCTGGTCTATTCCAGTTCAGTGCAGAAGATCTTCCAATGTTAGAAAGCATATACATCTCAGGACCACTCCAATTCCGCGATAATGACGCTGGGGATACGATTCTACAAGAGCTCACTTCCCTAGCGGAAGACTCTGGTATTCTCCTTGCACCCAACCTACGTTCGATAGGGATACCCTTCAGCACACCATCTACATTGGAACTTTCGATCCCTTGGATGAACCTTACGAACTTGGATATCATTGGAGATGAATACGGTTACGATATAGGGGCTGTTACTGGAGTATTGTTATTGTGTTCCAGGCTTGAAACGTGCGCCTTCTCCTTCGAGAATGTATATGGTCTAGAGATGCTCGAAGACAGCTTAGAGCTACCTCGAGTTTATCTTCCAAATCTTCATTCCCTGTATATGAGCTGGAGGTGTCCAAATGGAGACATACCAAAGCTCCTAGAGTCCCTTCGCACACCCCACCTTCGTCATCTCGCTTTCCAGCAAAGCATAAAAAGGAGATCCGCAGGCGACGTGACGGCATACTCGAGGGCTTTCCTTGACGCCCTTTCCACATTCCTCAGTCACTTAGTCCACCCACTGGAGGAGCTGGAGCTGAGGGTGGAGGATATAACTGAAATAAATGTCGAAGGCGTTTTACAACTCGTACCTGGACTGAAAAGGTTGTCCTTGAGACAGCATGTGGCAGTGTCCGACGCCATTGTTCCCCCCATTGCGCCGAACTCAAGCGAAGGTGCCAGAAAGTATTTTACAAACGATCATTTAGCGAGTTTGACTCCGCTAAAGGCGCCGCTGGGGGTATGGAAGGAAGAGACAGACGGGGTTAGTGATGGCAACGAGCCTTCTGCGAGTGGCCCTGGTAGCCGCGCTTCAGGAGAGTTGTTTCTGGGATCGGATTATGCGCGTGTGGGATGCGTTTGCCCAAAGCTCGAGGTGTTCCATTGCGTAGGTGGAGCTTTCAGCGAAGCTGCTATACTCGATTTCTTGCACTCTCGGTGCTACAATCCAAATTCTGGAGCGGCCCGCCAAGATGACGACGGGATAGAGCGTTTGAAGAAAGTTAGCATTTTGACCTATTTGTCACCGGGAGAACAAGAATCGGAAGAAACACGGAAACGGATTGGAGAACTACAAGCTGCAAACCCATTTTCAGTGTTGGATGTGACGTTTGTGCCGACTCATTCTCCCGTAGATCCCTGGAGTCTGCTAATCCCGTTTTCTCCGTATGACGGTGTACAACAGTTATTTTATCTCTGATAGAGAGGTGTTTGTCCGTTATAGTGATAGACGCTATAGAGTCGCAAGTGATTACATGTTGCACCGCGAAGCAAGTCAACATATATATATATAATGTGTTAACGAAAGTAGAAACGGTTACAGGTCGAAAGAAATGCTAGATGATTATACCACAGTGTCCCCACCATCGCTGAGTTGGCATCCGGGGATGGTTAGACTTTTGCCGCTCGGGTACGAGTAAAGCTACATTAGTCTTCCTGGTTACCCAACGGAACAGTTGTAACATCCGCATGTTTGAACACCCGCTTCCCGATCTTACTAATCCTCAGTCGAGATGGACAATTCAGGTCAGGACATGCAACTTCACAATCGATCGTCATTCAATTATTGGGGTCCATCGGGCGCCGTTTAGCGGCCAGGAAGGGGAGTACGGCGGCTAAGTAACCGAAAAGAAAGTGTTGTAGTGTAACCAACAGAGCCCAACGAACCAAAAGGAAGACTCACAGAGAAGAGTAGATTGAGAATGCCTACCCGGGTGGGAGATGCAGCATCTCACCACGTAGTTCATAGTAATCGCTGTCCTTTACACCGCAGTAGATCGTTTTGTTCGGTGGACATATGACTTCTGCGCGGAGATTGTAGAACGAGAAGGCGTGGAAAGATTTCAGGCCGTTGGTGCTGTCATTTCACGAGGCCGGGCCTTACAGTACAAAGATGAGTGTTCCAACGGGGCGATAATCAACACACCAGTGACCTCGATGCAGACTACTGTAATTGGGACAATTTTTACTGATTGTGCGCATGCGTGGGTACAAATGGGAGGCACATGGCGAAGAATAGAAGCTCTCGAGACCATCCATTGGACAATGTCACCAGTACCAGTCATTGCGAGTGGGGGAATATGAAAATGGGTGCACCGAGGGGCCAGAGTCAAGAGGTAATGTCGTTTGGAAAGGGCGGACAAGTGCACGAGCAAGACGAAAACGGTAGTATTAGTGTACAAAAGCCGGATAAGCATGTACCGAAGTGTAGATTGCATCGGAACAATCGTAGCACTGCCTTTTTCCAAAGCCGTTCACAGATTGGGTAAAAAGCGGTGAGGGCGAGATACCAGGACCAAGTAGAGAGGCGTACCTGTAGCCATTACCATTCTGAGTGATATATCTCACCCAGGGAAGTGCTTGGTACACGCTCTTTTCCACGATTTTGAGGTAACGGACTTGGACGCTCAAGACCGTAAAGTATGGGATCCTAAACTTGACGGAATAGGCGGTCGTTTTCGACCTCGGTTTTTGCGAGGGAGTGAGGGGCCAGATGAACAGGGGAAAGCGAAAGTAGACGAACCAGATCTAGCACTGGGCAAGCTAGAGTGGGCGCGCATGAGAAATTCACGGGAGCCTCTAGTTGCTTGATCTTCCAGACAGACGCAGACTTGTCTAGTGCATATTACACCGTTCCTAGCAGACACCTATACAGAAAAAAGATCAATCTTCAAGCATGATCAACGACCGGATTGGACACACCCGGAATTTTGGACTATCTGACAACAGCATTAGGAAAAGGAACACAAATATCTATATTATTCATCCTCTTAAACTGAGCCTTGACCTTACCCATATGCTCCACCCTACTTCCTTTATGACTCTCCACCGCCGCCTCGACCCAGATCAACGGCTTCACGGGTGTACGGAGGCGGTAGTGGTATGAGTTCGAATTCATCATCGGGTGGGATGAAAGGGATGGAGCGATTATTTTCGAAACGCGAGAGACGAGCGCATTGATGGAATTTGACGTCCTCCATTTCGATAGCTTTACCGCGTGCGGTGCGGCTTGTGGATTCGAACATGTCTTTATCGTTGAGAACGAGGCGAAGTTCGGGCATACCAGAGAGGTAACATTTCATTTCGATGGCACCGAGGGTTTCTGAACGGACGGCGGAGGTAAGCAAGGGAGTTGTGTGAGGTACGAAGGAGAGGGCTCGGCCCCGTACGCATGAGCATGTCGACACCCCGACGTCGAGGAAAATTCCGCTTTTGCGGTATCGGGTACCTTCTGTGCGCCAGGATATAACTTTGGTGACTGCCATAGGTGGGCGTGCTTGAATTTCGAGTTTGTGCGATTCCTGTGTGATGTATCTAGAGTGATCGGGTGCGTGTCGGGGACGGAAAGGCGAGGCGAGACGTATTCTATTCCAATAGGAAGCTTCTCCCACACTCTATAAGTTTTAACGTTAGTATGGAGGGATTCAGTACACGTTGGAAATACCAGCGGTACTATCGTTGTTGTTGTTGCTGTTGAACTCTCCATTTCTATACCGCTAGAAGCAAACCTACTGCTAAGACGCGGTGGGTGTATACTGGGCTAACAGATTATCTACGCCCCTCGGCAGGGTGGTATCTACTAATAATATAAAGAGGTTCTGAGGTGATATGTGGAGGAGTCTGGTAGAGGGGTTGTTTGTGCGGGAAGGTAGATGTAGAGTAGTGTAGGAGCGCTACGGCAGAGAAGTGAACCGGTACTTAATGGAATGCGTGACCGTGTAACCAGGCTGTCATACGCGTGTATCAGCGCCCAGTCTGATCTCGGTTCCCGACCCGATCTCCGCAGCGCTATGCTACACATGCACCTCCAACATCGCATTTCTTGACATGTTACGACCTTCATCTGCTTTTGCGATGGAAGCCTTTTCATCTGAAAGATCCAAGACCAACACCGTCACGTCAACCAAGGATCAACTGGAAACTGTTGCTGTTAGGCAGCATTTTACACCAGAAATGCAGAGACTCTCTGGCCTCAACGTCACAATCGCCAAGCTTCAGAGCACCCTCGCAGACCTGAAGTTCCAACAAGACGTGCTCAAGGCCCAGCTTGATAACCACAAGGCCGTCATTGCTCCCATCCGCAGGCTACTTCCCGAAATCCTGCGGGAAATCTTCATACACTGTCTCCCTACAGCCCATAATGCGGTAATGAGCAGGCGCGAAGCGCCATTCCTGTTATGCTATGTGTGCTGTCGCTGGAGATCCATCGCATGCGCAACACCTCAACTTTGGTCATCTATCCACATCGCTGTCCCAGGCGGTGTTCAAACCTCCCCCATCACTCCTGGAGGGATAGTTCGACTGAAATCATCCCACCTCAATACCATATCATCTTGGCTTTCCCGTTCTGGGGCTCTCCCACTATCCATATCCGTCTCTTTCTCTGGTTCGCTTCCCATTCCCCATCCACCGACAACCAACGACATTGTTCAACCATACCTTGACGTCCTCGCACTATTTAAATCGCGTTGGCGCTCTATTCATTTCTCCTTTCCGTCCTTTGATTGGACAGTCGGCTTGTCCCAATTCAGTGCAGGCGATCTTCCGATGCTGGAAAGCATATACATCTCAGGGCCACTTCGATACGATGAGGATACGATTCTAGAGGAGCTCACTTCCCTAGCGGAAGGCTCTGGTATTCTCCTTGCACCCAACCTACGTTCGATAGGGATACCCTTCAGCGGGCCATCTACATTGGAACTTTCGATCCCTTGGATGAACCTCACGAACTTGGATATCATTGGAGATGGATACGGTTACGATATAGGGGCTGTTACCAGAACATTGTTATTGTGCCCCGAGCTTGAAACGTGTGCAATCTCCTTCGTGAAAGTATATCTAACAGTACTGAGGGGCGACTTAGGGCTACCTCGAGTTTATCTCCCAAATCTTCATTCCTTGTCCATTCGTTTGAGGGGCTCAGATGCGACCATACCCAAGCTCCTGGAATCCCTTCATACACCCCACCTTCGCCATCTTGCTTACCAGCAAAGCACAAGATGGAATCAGAGTGGTATAACGGCATACTCGAGGACTTTCCTTGACACCTTTTCCACATTCCTCGGTCGGTTAGTCCACCCGCTAGAGGAGCTGGAGCTGGGGGTGGAGGATATAACTGATATAAATGTCGAAGGCGTTTTACAACTCGTACCTGGACTAAAGAGGTTGTCCTTGAGGCACCTGCCAGTGTCTGACCCCACGTTTCCCCCCATTCCGCCAAACACTGATCAAGGTGCCAGAACGTATTTTACAAACGATCATTTAGCGAGTTTGACTCCGCTAAAAGCTCCGCTGGGTGCATGGAAGGAAGAGAAAGACGGGGTTAACGGTGATGGCAATGAGTCTTCTGCGAGTGGCTCTGGCAGCCGCACTTCAGGAGAGTTGTTTCTAGGATCGGATTATGCGCGTGTGGGATGCGTTTGCCCAAAGCTCGAGGTGTTCCATTGCGTAGGTGGAGCTTTCAGCGAAGCTGCTATACTCGATTTCTTGCACTCTCGGTGCTACAATCCAAATTCTGGAGCGGCCCGCCGGGATGACGACGGGATAGAGTGCTTGAAGAAAGTTAGCATTTTGACTTACTTATCACCGAGGGAACAAGAATCGGAAGAAACACGGAAACGGATTGAAGAGCTACAAGCTGCGAACCCATTTTTAGTGTTGGATGTGACGTTTGTGCCGACTCATCCTTTGGCTGATCCTTGGAGTCTGCCGATCCAGTTTTCCCCGTACAATGGTGTGCAGCAGTTATTTTATCCCTGGTACGGAGGTGTTTGTTCGTTATGGTGATAGACGCTATAAGGTCGCAAGTGGTCACATGTTGCACGGCGAAGCAGGTCGTATATATACAATGTGTTAACGAAAGTAGAAATGGTTACAGGTCGAAAGAAATGCTAGATGATTATACCACAAACGTTCTCGCCACTGCTGAATTGGTACCGAGGGATGGTTATGTAAACTTCTGCCATCCGCGTACGAGTAAAGCTGAATCAGTTCCCCTGGTTATCCAACGGAACAGCTGTAACATCCGCATGCTTGAACACCCGCTTCCCGATCCTACTAATCTTCAGACGGGATGGGCAATTTGGATCAGGACATGCAACTTCACAATCCGTCGTCATCCAGTCGTTGGGGTGCGTCGGGCGCTGTTTGGCAGCCAGGAGGGGGAGTACGGCAGCTAAACCACCGCAAAGATGTCGTAATGTAACTAACAGAGCCCGACAAAACGAGGGGTAGACGCACAGAGAGAGTAGATTGAGAATCCCTGCCCGGGTGGGAGATGCAGCATCTCACCGCGCAACTCAAAGTAATCACCCTCCTTTGCGCCGCAGTATATCGTTTTGTTTGGTGGACATATGACTTCTACGCGGAGATCGTAGAGCGAGAAGGTGTCGGAAGATTCTGTTGGTGTTGTCATTTGATGAGGCTGACCGTGAGAACGGGAAGAGAGGTGCTCCTACACGGCAATAATATTAATCAACACAGCAGTGGCCTCGAGGCAAATTACTGTAATTGGGAGGGTTGTTTCTGATTGTGTGCATATGCGGGCCCAAAATGAGAAGCACACCGGAAACAATGAAGCTCTAAAGAGAGAGAAGGGGGAGCATCGGTTCTTGAACACGGATAGGGGTAAGAGTACTGCGTATTGAACCCGCATGTGAGGCTGGAAAGAAGGTAGGTATGTTCCCCATTCGACTCAAACCACGAGACAGACACATTCCTCCGACACTTTCACCAGCAAAAGACTCCAATGACGACAAAACAGTGTAAGTCATGCTGCATACTTAAACGCCATTTCGATTTACTTAAACTTGAGTCACCCCACAGCCGGTCTCTCGATAACCATATGACCGATGACTTCCTCTAGCTCATATGGACCCAAAGACATACCCACGCACTGCTTCAACCCTTTTTTCGATCCAGACCGACACATCTTCGGCGTCCTAACTTATAAAACCATCCTTCCACGCCCACCAGCACTTTATCAAATGAAACCTGACAAAAGAGGCGACAAGCCATACTCATAACCAAGCATTTCTCTTCTGGAGAGAGGTTGAAACATTGAAGGGAGCAAGAAGGGCGACTTCGAGTCCTTTCTAGACTTAGGTCGGATGTTGGTCGGAGTGCACATCGTCTGTAGAGGGGTTCAAGTCTATGCCCGATGATAAGAAGTTGGAGAGTAAAAAGGGCAAGGCAAAAGTGGAAGATGCGGTATGTCGTCCTAAGACGGTGTTGGAGGTCGCGAATGCGTGGCATTGGGGCATATTTGCCGCAAAGAAGTTCAGGAGCAGGGCGTTGACAAGAGCGTACGTTTATGGCTTTACACAGGACGCCTATCAGACGGCAACCACGCGGAACGGGGCAAAGAGTCAAAGAGCGCTTCACAAGAAGCAGCCTCGACGTTTATAGGCTGTCTCAGAAGCTCATTATGTATGACGCTTCCGGAATGACAGGTTCAGTTCCCCGCTCTCTCATTTGATCAGTTCCTGGTCAAAAGGAGCCTGGAGACCCACGGGGGACGGGTGCGCACGTCCCAGAAGTGGCACTATTGCTCCCTGCGTGTGCAGATACCGAAAAATGTTGGGTGCATCGGCTTACGGTTGGTTCTTCAACTTCATATACTGTGCGCCTAGGGATAGCACTCAGAGAAAGGGAGACATACCAGGAGGTATCTGATACGGAAGGCCCGGGTCAAGAGTAAGGCTGAACGAGGTTATTATACCGGGGGGGGGGGGGGGGGGGGACAAATGCACCAGAAAGACGAGAACGGTGGTATTAGTGTACAAAATCCGGATAAGCATGTAGGTCGAAGGGTAGATTACATCGGAACAATGGCTGCGCTGCCTTTTTCCAAAGCCGTCCGCAGACTGAATAAAAAAGCGTTAAGAGTCAGATGGCAGGTCCAAGGAGAGAGACGTACCTATAGTCATCACCGTTCTGAGTGATATATCTGACCCAGGGGAGTGCTTGGTACCCGCTCTTTTCCACGATTTTGAGATACCGGACTTGGATGCCCGAGACTGTAAAGTATGGAATCTCAAACTTGACGGTAATAGGTGGTCGTTTCTCGACATCGGTTTCTGCGTGCGAGTGAGAGGTGAGGTGGACAAGGGAAAGCCGAAAGCAGACGAACCAGATCTAACACTGGGCAAGCCAAAGTGGGCACGCATGAGGAATTCACGGGAGCCTCCTAGTTGCTTGATCTTCCAGACAAACGCAGACTTGTCTGGCGCATATTGCACCGTTCCGGTAGACGCCTATACAAAAAAAATCAGTCTTCAAGCATGATCAACGGCAGGATTAGACATACCCGGAACTTTGGACTATCAGCATCATCAGGAACAGGAACATAAATCTCCACATTATTCGCCGTACTCCTCCTCTTAAACTGAGCCTTGACTTTAACCATATACTCCACCCGACTTCCTTTATGACTCTCCACAGCCGCCTCGACCCAAATCAACGGTTTCACAGGTGTACTGAGGCGGTAAGACATGAGCTCGAATTCACCATCAGGCGGGATGAAAGAGATAGTGCGATCATTTTCGAACCGGGAGAGTCGAACGCATTGATGGAACTTGACGTCTTCCATTTCGATGGCTTTACCGCGTGCGGTGCGGCCTGTGGATTCAAACATGACTTTATCGTTGAGACCGAGGCGAAGTTCGGGCATGCCGGAGAGGTAACATTTCATTTTGATGGCGCCGAGAATTTCTGAGCGGACGACGTTGCCGTTGGCATTTACCTGGGGATATGTGAGGTGAGTGGGAGGTGGAGGGGCGAGGGAGGGGGGGAGGTTGTACGCACGAGCATGTTGACGCTCTCGATGACGTCGAGGAAAACTTCGTTCTTGCGGTATCGGATACCTTCTGTGCGCCAGGATACAGCATTGGTGACTGCCATAGGCGGGCGTGCTTGGATCTCGAGTTTGTGCGATTCTTGTGTGATGTATCTAGAGTGTGATCAGACGCGTGTCAGGGAGGGATTGACCGTGTAGGGCAAGACGCACTCTTGGAGGATCTTGCTCTCTGTGGTTTGGGGGTATCCGAAATCCATCATCTCGTCCATGAGCTCGTAGATAATGACAAAGTTGTCGCGAATACTCTCTTCCTCGAGTTCTTTGAAATATTCGACGAGGACGGAGACGAGGCGGTGGAGGAAGATGATGACCTCTGCGGCATTGGTGTTGCGTTTCGACAGAGCCAGGACTGGAGGGGAGATTGGTGAGAGCTCATGCTGGGGTTGGAGAAGGCTTACGGTAGAGATTGGAGTGACGGATGTGCATGTAGTTGATGCCCTGGGACGAGAAACACGGTGTGACCTGCTGGCCCTCCTCTTCGATATCGAGGACCAGAGGCAGAAAACGTTCGATTGCGGAGGGGTGGACATCATCGCGGTAAGTGCGTTGGATGAGTGGCTTGCCCTTGAGGTCGAGGATGGCAATGAGACTAGCGACCATGGTGGAAAGATGCAGACCTGTACTCTATTGCCTATTTCCTAATTAGGGGGGTACGCTCGTCCTCTACCACTACCGCTTCTGCGGGTACAGATACTACTACTCTCTCTTCTGAAACTGGCACAATAGGATAGCCAAAGTCGTCAATACCCAGCCTGCGTTGCCGAACCTTCCACACAAGGCACATTATCAACAACGAGGATTGCATAACGCCGGCAACGAGGAACGTGATCCAGCTCGTCCAGTTGGTTCCAGGGCTACGATAATGATCAGTCATCAACGCTCCTTACAACTCGCAAACTCCTTACCGTAATGCAATGCTCAGAATCATGAGTACAGCACCAGGCGACTGGATACACATCATCGGGATACTCAGCGCTCCAACTACTTTGTGTCGATATGTATGAATCAGCTGCGGGGCGTACTGGATCGCAGCAAGGAGAGCGGATGTGATGCCGAGGAATGTAGCCCAGGATTGGACTTGGGGTGGGAGAGGGACACGTGAGGCTGGCGTGGGTGTTGTGGTTGTCATCAAGTATACCGTTGTAATTGCGATAAACATGCTGTTTGGGGTTTAGTGCCACAAGGGAGGGTGGATAGACTATACACGTACAAGTGCCCAAAGGTAATCCATGCACAGAGGAGGGAGGTGCGCCATTCAGAGCTCTTGATAGGAGTCTTGATTTGGATCGGTGGGAGGTTTGGTGCCTCAACGTCGAGTTCGATGTACTTGAGGTGTTCGGGGTAGTATTTCATGTAGAGAACGAAGCTGCGAGTACGTCAGCGGGAGGGAAGGAGAGGGTGTAGGCACGCGTACACGAGTGTGAAGCAAAACCATTGGACAAAGACTTGGAAGATGCCCGCTGTCATTTCGACGCAGCTTCCCCAGCTCTATGGACTGTCAGTAGCACATATGAGACAACAAGCACATCACACGCACGACGACGCGACAGCACTTGGTAATGCTCCATTGCATAGTGATCCTACATCCCGCTCAGCAACGAGATACACCAGAAAGAATGGAAAGAACAGACATATTCCACATTCCAGCAGCAGAGGACGTGCTTCCAAGAAGTAAAAACAGGGGACTCAAACCCTCTGAGGATTTAGTTGAGATAATACGGTAGTGCTGTCGTGGATTGTCAGAGGGAGAATCACACCGGCACTTGGGGAATGGACAGACTTGGGGTGCATAAGAAAGGAAAAGCCCAACAATGACAACGGTGGTCATAAGATTTGTTGTCCAGTCATGGTCCTGCAAGACTATTATGAGAAGATGTAGATAGATATAATGGAACGAGAGACGTACCGGGGTGCAGGCTGGTGCGTCCATGACTGCAAAGACAGAGATAGTACGAGTTGGAAGATAGTGCTGCTTCAAGCCCCTTTACACACCCAGACGCGCTTCCTCCCAGTCACATCCGTGACGTAACAAATATTCATTTAGGCAAACCTTCAAAGCAACCTCGCTTTATATGAATACTGGTATAAGCAATATTTCTCTAGCCCTTCAGAAGCACCCAATTCTCAACGTTCAGCGATCAGCTCAGGCCCGACGACATACCAGGTATAGGTCGCAACGCGTCGGGAACAGCGACTTGTCACGTGACGCATTTATCACGCGATCACAGGGGGAAGGCGCTCCAACACTCCGAGTCTCCGTCACCGTTCCGACTCGACGCAACAAGTTGCTCCTGGTCCCGACTTCGCCTCAAGTCCGGTTTGCATTACGTGTGTATTCACCTTTCGCTTTTGGAGGAGAGACTCTAACCGCTTCAACACACGATATAGCTGGGACATAGTCATGGCGGGCCTCTTTCCTCGGGCGAATCTTCCATCTAAATCTAAATCTCTGCCGATTTGTGACCGACGGTTATACTCTATTTTTCGAAGACCAATGTCTACCAGGACTTTCGCAACTCAATCCCCGATATTGTCATCCTCGCAGTCGCGTCTCCGTTCTCACGACACGAAACCACAACACCCTTGGCACACCTGGTTTTCATCACCTCAAATACGATCAATACACTGTTCACCTGGTGTGTTGGCCTTTATGTTTTTGTCTCTCCGCGTCTTGGTGACAATCTCTTCAAGTTGCACGACATGGTGGGATCCAGCGGCCCGCTCCAGGCACAGGGTGAGTACAAAATACTCGGCCGGGGGCCCACCTTGATTTCACTCACCCGCGGCAGAATCAAGGTGCACTTCAAAGACTCCAAGGGGAACCTAATTAAAACCGTTGAAGCGAATGAGGGAGATGACCTGTTGGCTATAGCGCACGAATACGACATCGACTTGGAAGGTATGTAACATTTCCGCATACCACAATCCGACTTCCTTACCTTTCTGACAATGTAACCCATCCGCCTCGCATCGCATGAATTTCATTTCCACCTTTCACGGACACTCACCAATCACTGTAATCACCCAACTTCCGCATGCCGACCTTCATTCTACTTCTTCATTCGACGCGACTATATTCTCTCCGGATCTTCAGGGGCTTGCGAGGGTTCTGTCGCTTGTTCAACATGCCATGTAATTCTCACACCGGATTACTATGACAAGTTGCCCGAACCAGACGACGACGAGAACGATATGTTGGACATGGCGTTCGGCCTCACAGACACGAGTCGACTAGGGTGCCAAGTAAAGTTGACGAAGGACTTGGACGGTATTACAGCAACACTTCCTTCCGCAACGCGGAATATGTTCGTTGATGGCAAGTGAACGGCCATAAATAAGCACCGCTCATCTTACTCACCTCGGCCCGGTCTTTATCTCTTGCAGGCAAGAAACCTACGAAACACTAACATGCAACACCAAAATCGCGCGTTCCAATGACTCCATGCGTGCTTTTCGGATGTCGGAGGCAGTGAAACTGCACGTCGTTGTGCTCGGAAAAAGCGGAATGAGTGTTACTGCGTATAGTACCCTGGCACGACCCCTAGTACGATCACTCTAGACTGGTTGATCATAGAAGCTATGTGGCTTGCATTTTATACGGTTAACCACAGTTGAATAAGACAAGACGTACAGCTCAGTTGCGTTGTGAGTTTGTACGGCGCCCAAACTGTCGATTGTATCATTACGACAGGCCGCACAACATTGCTTGATTGCTGTGCGCGAGGGTCGCGTTCAATAGAAAAAGGACCAAGAAACCAAGTCTTCGTTTTACAACAAGAAAGGGGCCAAGCGGCCAAGAGCAACTTATGGCCGTTTGGCTGTCTGATAACGAACATGTTCTATCATGACAGGGTATGGATACCTTGTTTTCGCTTCTTATTCCTGGAAGACCGAGAACACAGGCCGGGCGCAAGCGAAATTGGGATACAGGTTTTTGTAACTACATTAATTGGCTGATGCCGCTTAGTCACCCGGCATCCGTGCAGGGTGTCAACCAAACTGACAGTAAACTGCAGCCGTGGAATCTTTAACTTAGCCTTCTCCTTGCATTTTCTGAGCTTGGCTATCCTTCCGCTGTCCTTGATCTTAGGATGCTTTCTCGTTCTCTCACACCAAGCACCTTGTGCCGGTCACCGGTGACTAGCGCCTCCGCCGGCCACCACTGCCATAGGGGTTATGAACCCAGTCAATAACACGCCTCCGACCCGACATTATCTAACCAAGCCGCTCAACTCAGTGCCTGGCTCAGGTTCTAGCGTGTTTCTCGCACCCTAGACTCATTCCGTCTCTCCAGCCCTTTATCATAAGTAAAGGCTTCAAACATTTCGACCCTATCACTTTCCTCTCCGTTTCCCATCTGTGTTTCTGGCCCTCCATGCTTGCGACTGCGTCCCCTCGCCCATGGCCAACAGATGGCTCCCCCGTAAGCAACACATTGTGTCTAGTGCCACCCCTCGCACTGACGAAATCAATCTTCATCTTACTATGTAGTCTACCAGAAGCCTGACATCCGCAGATCCTTCTAAAACTCCTGGCCGACATGGATCGACATTGGGCTCAAACCTTGCTCATGGACTACCACCCGAGTTCTCCGCTCGTCATACAAGTCACCGTCGTTCTCTACAGCCTCCCGGTGTGCGCAGGCCCCTTCGCTCTTCGCCACTAGCAGGTCCAGCCCTCCAGCTTGATGGGCCCATTCCCGAAGCAGAGGAAGAGAACCCTCGACCTTCACGAACGACTTCTAATCCAGATTTGACTTCTCTCCTTGCACCACCACCTCCTGTGAGGCGTGCCAGGCCCAAGACGGCTGGAAGTCTCCAAGGTTTCTCTCAACTCTCGACCTCATCGCTCCCGACAACGTTGAAACGCCCTCCTTCGTGTACTTTTTCTCTTGGCGGCCTGTCCCAGAAGGGCAGTAGAGAATCAATACAGTCGATGTCTCGGCAACCGACTGTCGACCTATCTAATCCTCCATCGACTCTTCGACATCCACCCAATATGGCAGAGAGCCTCAGGACTGGGAAGCCAGTCCCACGACCCGCCTCTGTCATGCAACGTCCCAAGTCCACTCACGGATATCCTAGCCTCTCTCAGATCATCCCCGATCCAGATCGCCCCCTCCCTGAACACCTACCACATACCCATTCTCGCGACCCAGCAGACAACTCCTGGTTCACCGCCAACCCATACGAAACCACCCCCAGGTTCAGTCGCCTCGGTCTTGGATCATCAAACGTCGTCCTCCCCGTGTCTGCCAAAGAACACAAACGGCTGTCACACCAAAACTCAAAGTCGAGTGTTAAAACTTCAGCTACCAGGACGACTCGGACCGATAGCGTGCCATCTTCTCCCGATATCAGTCCCACTAGCTCACAACAGGACACCTTGAGCTTACCAAACTCGAGTTTGATGCGGTGCAATAGCTCTAACCCGTCTTCTGAGAGCTTACCCTTATCAACACCACGAAGGAGGACGGTATCCAGTATCACCACCACCACATCTAACATCATTACTATCACGGAAGGAGAGGAATCTGAATATCGCCGTAACCCCCATTCTGAGCCTAACCACCTCCACCACAACCAAACTATCCCAGCCATCGCTCCGAAGAAAGGCCCGTTAGCTCGATTAAAAAATTTAGGGCTCCGCTCTATCAGATCCCCTAACTCCTTGACTAGTACCCGCCTTACTCCTATCAGTGAAAAGCTGATGGTGGATGCCAGTCAGCCTGACGACGAAATTAAGCTTGGGTTGTTCACTCCACGCTCGGAGTCGTCAATGTCCGGGTCCACTGATGAATCAAAGGCCGATGGCGCAATGTTCGGTGTTCCATCAACGCTGTCGAAGAGAGTATCCAGCGTAAAGAGGATCTGGAAGTCGATTACTGGCCGACAAGGCCGTTCATGATACCCCCCTTAGGATGTTCTTCCATTTGTTTTATCGCTTGCTCGCTCATTGATTCGTCTACCACTAGCATGACGTCTTTCGTTCCACCTTTCAGACTATCCTTTCAAAAGTTAAATCGATCTTTCACTTTTAGAGGATTCTATCTCCGCATCTAGGCTTCTCATGTCTTCTCAGCCCAATACCCCCTTTTAATCGCAAGCTACTATCTATTTCGTTCTCGAAGCCAACTACTGACGATGTCATTCCTTAAAAGTATATATGGTATGATTACATTGGTCGACTCTTAACTATCCCAAAAGGCGTGTCTGAATCACCGCATTTGCGTTTCCATCGTGAAGTCACGGTGGGTACGGGCCAAAACCGCAGGCGCTTGCGCCATTCAACATCTCGGCTGGCCATAATCAAAGTATTAAGGGGTCGTCGAGGCTTTATGCCTAGACCCCTAAACCAGGGTCGTCAGAGGCGCCTCGAGGCCCATTGACAGGCATATTGAATATGTTGAGCGCTGATAGTGACTACAATCATCTTGCGCCCTCTGCGCCCTCGTGCCGCAAACCACAAGCTGCAAGTCTCGGTGACCAACCCCGGCAGCCATCATACTCTAGTCTTAAGCGTAAAGAGGGAATCTCGGGAGACGTACAGGTTCCCATGAATGCACCGTCCCACATAAGATGAGCGCTGGGACAAGGATAGCGAAGGGGCGAAGATGAAGTTCCCATTGTTCTATTGTATGACGATATCTACCTTTGAACAGTCTGGGAGGCTACACTGCTCTGACCGCAGCGACATCGGATCTTGTTTAAACGTTCACGATATACCTATTGCCGCACAATCAACGAGGCGAAGAAACGTTGGTAATACGATTCTGAAACTGTTCACCTCGTGGCGCGCCGTAAGGCGCCCAGTATACCCATCAGAATCCGGACCGCTCAGCAAGTGGGTATAGATGGGGGACGCGGCTACAAACAATGGCTGGCAATACCGCTCAACGCTAGGATAGCGACGCCGAGGAGAGCTTCAACCTGAAGAGGAACTCGTGTCTTTTGATGGCTTGCTAACGTCTAGTGGTTTCTTGGCATGCTTCCTTTACTAATCAACTGTCTTAGTGTATCATGGATCCGAGGAGGCTACCCGTTAGCTAGGTGCAGCCAACTCGACATTCGGAAAAAAAGAATCTGGATTTGGTAATCACTTCAAAGTTAGAATAAATCAAGAAAGACGATAATAGGACTTGTACAAACCCTTAAAACTGCTTACTCTTAATCAGCTACTTCGTTGTAGGAATGGACGCCCGAAATGCCGAGGATGGGACTTCATACGTGAGTTCATTTGTTTTTCCTAGGTGGAGGACACTGCAACGACTAGGTTCCTTATGTGGCGGATATGGTAGCATAATGCATGGTGTTTTACTGGAGAACGATGGACTCAAGAGGTCGGGTTGAGGAAGTTGGCGGCCAGCAACCCACTGTGTGATCCTTCTCTAGGCTTGAAAGGGTGCTAGGTTCAGAGGAAAAAAGGGCGAGTGAGGCGAACGAGCGAGCCGGCATAAAATCATGGTATTATGTAATAACGGAGGGCACGGATATCGATCATATGATGTGACAGTCACTCTCGTGACGGAGATTCAAATATTCACGCTTCTCCAGATTTGTCACTCTTTTGTTGTATGAATGTACTGTCAGAGTATCGTGGCTTCCAGTGTATATGAAGAAGGCACCCGTTAGCGAGATCGAGGCTATGGTTAGAAGGACCTAGACCTGAATTCCACCCCGTGGCCGGACTCCGCACCTCCCTGCCAGCTTGTCGTCGATAACCGAGAGAGGCTCTGCAACTTTTACTGTTCTTTGGTCCCCCCCCCCCCCCCCCCCCGAAAGAAATATACAGACTCTCGAGCCAAACCTTGTAAGCATAAAACAAGCCGAGAAAATATGTTCTTCCAAGTAATCGTGACAGCCACTCTTGGGAGCTCCGTGCATCACAAGAGGACAACAGCAAAACACAGCTAGCGGAATGAGAAGAGATTGTGAATTACCCCTTTTTCTTGACCTGGTATACCATACGCGCGCCATTCGCCTTGATCCGTGCACATTCTCTAGTCATCTATGGCTCGAGTATTTCATACCAGCGCGTCGTTTTAAAGGATATGATCTCCTTTTCAGAAGTTGGGTGGGCGACGTGAGAATAGTCATCCTCCGAGGGGTCTTGCTGGCCTTCCGCTCACTTATGGTGGCGCGTCAGTGACATAGTATGTAGTGGTAGTTAAGGAACACATGAAAGAGCTCCAACCTCGTGGGTTGCGGCACTCGTTCGCAATCGTTGCGCCTAAATCACCGTTAGCAGTCTTATCTTCATTCAACCTCTGTGGAAGGATACCTAGTATTTATTTTCACATATGGGGGGCTCGGGAAAAGGGTTCGGCAAAAGTAGCGTTATCTACCCATCTGATGAGAGTCTCCCGCTGAGCGACCATAATACCAGCATACCTCGCGAAGCGCCTAGCTGAATGGAGTTCTATAGATAGTTGGATCTGGTGAGAGTGTAGACTGCCGCTGTAGGACCCTCCGTCGGACTACTTCTCACCTCTGGTAACTCCTGAGGCCCGATGACGGGAATGACGCCAGAACTTCTATCTACTGGTATTATTGGACGGGACAACCGCCTCACTATCTGATAGCGGGATATCCGCCGTTATAGTGGGGGTGATATAACCACATTGCCACAACCCAGTTGCAGCCATCCCCCTTCCTGATTATTCTCGAGGCTTATAACTCACTACAGGTATCCACCTTCATCTTCGCCTATTTTTTTACTACTTTCCCCGACTCACAGTCACTCAGATGTTGTTCCAGATCCTGTAGAAATTAATCAGTCAACAGCAGCACCGAGTTTGACGTATATCTCAACATAGGTCAGGGCTGGGATTTTTGGCCCATCACGCATATACATAGGACATACATAGGAGACCTGCGCCGGGCTCCCGTTACAGCAGACATGCAAAACATAGCCAATCATCAACTGCGGCGGGATTGTGATAGGGCTACTGGTCCCCAGACCCTTCCAGGTCCCAAGTTTCCTAGGAAATGACAGGGAGTCGCATATCTAAATCATGTTAATCAACTGCGGTGTCGTTTATTAAGCATACATATATAGGCTAATCCGATGATGATGGGCTTCATTGGCCAAGCCCAAATGAGCGAGGTACCATCAATTCCGAGTTCTAAGGAGAGCTCCTGCCAGTGTGTCTTGTCAGCGAAATGTCTGGAATTAGATACTTACATTATTCCCACCGACGATTGTTGTAGGTCTCATCATTGTATAAGGTTACGGATACTCCTTGTGTCCGTTGAAACATCGGGATTTCGGAGTTTGGACAGCGTAACTTCCGACGGCTTCCGACGGATCGCGATGACTTCCTTGTAGATAGCCCACGAAAGGTTTTGGATTTATATATCTATAAAAAGGAACGAGGATACAGTCGGTTACATGCCTATTACTTGAACTGCCAACACCAGGCGAGGTTAGACATGGCTTGGTGTGTGTTTGTTCATGCTTCAACTTGTTTGGCCACGCAATGTATGTAGTGCCACTGCCATCATGTTGATGACCGCCATGAACGTCAACCAACAAGATCCAGGGTCTTACCATGCCTTTCATATGTTTGAGGTTATATCCATGCGTCTAAACCTTGCGTTCCGAAACCCCTTCCGCCCAGCAGCTATGTCGATTATTTTCACCCAAACCGCAACCCGCACCTGAAAGTTCTTCCGTCGTCTGTAAACCTTATCATTCCCACAATTCGACGTCGATAACCAGGATCGAAGCGGAGAGGTTCAGATCGAGACTCTTGGTGCACACAGCCCGTGTCATGTCAACCGGATACAGGCGGAAATTGATACCCCACAACCTTCCCTTTGGGGCTTACGAAAACTTGCCACCAGCTGCTATATAAGCTTTTGGCTTTCAGACTCGCAAACGTCTTCGAAAACTTTGACTGCTCCCTTGATCACCCAAACTCCCTGAACATCATGATATGGTTCCAGATTTTTCAGGACGGACCGGAATACGAGGCACGGAAGAGGAAAAAGACTTTTACGCCACCAAATCTTTCGCTCAAGCAATTGCACGACGCCGTGCCTCGTCATCTCTTCGAGAGGTCGACGGCCAAAAGCATCTTCTATGTTGCAACCCACTTACTTGTCACGATCGTCTTACATCTTTCTGCGAGAAGAATTCCCCTCGCCCTCGAACTTTTGGCCGCAACGACCGGTTGCCATGTACTTGTCCAACGTATCCTACGGCCGTTGGTTTGGCTGTTGTTCTGGGGGTGGCAGGGGATGTTCTTTGCGGGAATCTGGTGTCTAGGTACGTCCTGATAGGTTACTAAGCAATCTGAAAATTCACGATTTCGGTTTAGGGCATGAGGTCAGTACAGGAATATGACTGAAACCTACGACCTATTTTCATCTACCTCCAGGCAGGACATGATGCCTTGTCTCCGAGACGTTCGGTCAACGCTATGATCGGCATAGTACTTCATACCTTTGTATTGACGCCTTACTATTCCTGGAGAGCCACGCATCGCACACATCATGTACGCTTACACATTCCATGATCGGGGTTCGGCTCCTTACCATCGTTGCAGAAATCTACGAATAACTTGGAACGTGATGAGACTTACATCCCACCCACCCGCAGGAGTCTGAAACTGCCCGACGGCCGAGTGGCTGTTAGGATGGACTATGCCGAAATCCTGGAGGAAACCCCGGCGTATACGCTCTTTAAATTATTCGTTCGGCAATTTTTGTGAGCTCTCTATCATACCGCCTCCGGGGCACACACTCATCAATAGTTTAGTGGTTTCCAGCTGTACCTATTGTAATGATTGGGTCACTTCAGGTTTCGCGCTCGTCCTGACGCAACTTATTTTTTAGGCATAATCGGAAGGGCAACCCGAAATACCCTCGCTGGACGAATGTAAGTACGGGGATTGGATACCGAATTTTTCTCGCTAATAATTGCCTGTAGCACTACAAGCCTTCCTCCTTACTCTTTCGTCCGGAAGAAAGTCCGTTGTCACTCTTATTGAGAGGGCCTGGCCGTAACGACTATTTGTAGGGCATTTGATCGTCATCTCCGATGCCGCCATCTTGTCAATGCTGTCGCTCTTGGTATTATATGCCCGGACATATGGCTCGAAGTCGCTCTGGTGCTACTACTTAATGCCTTGGTTTGTGAGTCTGGCGTTCTATTAGAGTTTTTACTCCTATGTGTAACGGTCTTTGGTCTAGTTTGCGCATAACTGGTATCCCTGTTCATAACTGGTGTCCTTCCCAGCTAACGAGCTTTCAGGCTGGTGATGTTCACGTATTTGCAGCACAGCGATCCCACTATTCCATATTATCGCAAGGTACACCGCAAGCTAATCCGTTCCGCCCGCTATGCTGACCAGAACGTTAGAGTGAGTGGACCTTCGCTCGCGGTGCCTTAGCAACAGTGGACCGGCCCATCTTTGGTTGGGTTGGACGGTACGTTCTCCATAACGTGGGTGGATTTTATGACATCCGACAGCGTGTGTAACTGAAACCCCGCGTAGATTAATACGGATCATGTAGCACACCATTTTTTCACGAGCATCCCCTTCTGTAAGACGTGCTCTGGTCCCCAATCTTTGGATATTGAGTTTTCGTCTAGATAACCTGCCAGCAGTCACCGAGGCCATCAAACCTATTCTTGGTGAATATTATAACTATGATTCGACAGTGAGGTCACCCGTCCTTTATCTCGGCACATTGTATCTCATGTCAACTCATGGCAGCCTGTTTTGTACGCTTTATGGAGATCTTTCACACAGTGTGCATTCGTTGAGGATGAGGGAGACGTATTGTTCTTCAAGAACTGGTATGGTGAAGCCCTTCTTGAGCCAAAGCTCGATTAAAGTTATAACAAGTACTCCGCATGTAAATATACTATTCGCTTATTTGAGCCAATATTTCTCCGCGTACCTCCTGACCTGGCGAAAGCCAGGTGAATACTAATTCAGCCGTAAGTCATAGAGCCCGCCCATGGCTCGAGAAGAACACGGAACCGGCTTGACAGAGGTTATATGCTGTCCGGATGGTTTTCTTCAGATTGAATGGTGGCGGTCGTTGTCACAAGCACCGCTCAACCCAGACTATTCATTTAGCAGGGTCGGGATGACGTTAGTCTCACGGCCGCCGCTCCAACCGATCAGTACAGGATGGCACGTTTTCCGCGAGAGCCCCAAAAGAAGGGAGAGGGCAGAACTTCGATCAACCCCCTCCCCCTCCAAAGCTTTAAGCTCAGGGCTTAGCGTAAGGTGCAACAGCAACTCTGAAAGGACTGAGCCGCCGGTTCCGCGGGAAAAAGAAATCAACACAACTCGGGTGCCAACCTCAAGCTCCAGATCTAGAACGGCTTTTCGGATGGATTGAGTTTCTTGTCCTCACGTTAGAGAAGCAAGATGTCAAGGCCACCGGTAACTAATCCCACACCCACGTTGCTGCTGAGCTGTTGTTGTACGAATGAGGATATGAAACTGGCCACGGTACATCTGTGATAGTAAACATGTCAGTGGGATCAGGCGGGGTCGGAAGCGCGAAAAGGATAATGTGAGACATTCTCTATGCCAATGCTCTTGTGAGCCTTATTCCGCGAATCGTTGCTGGAAATTAGGCGTTCAGAGTGGTCGCTGAGAATATGGGAGCTTTGTCGTGAGAGAGAGCATGTTCACACGCATGATCAAGAAGAGAAACTGGGGGTTTTGTTGTGTCTTCCTCGGCTACTTTACAGCTTCTCGAATGTGCCGGGAGCAACATGCACACGGCCCGCCAGAATTTCCTACTACGATCCGCAGAAAATCCATCTCCCATCCATTCGCTGCGGTGAGCTCCCTAATTCATGCATACACGTGGAGGGAATCTTCTTCTGTAACTCCCACATCTCTGCTCCCAACGCATTAGGCTCCATTACAAGAACATGCGTGTAATTTGCTCTCACTCCTGTTGGCAATACTACAAGAGCTCTATCTGACGCTTCCTCATCATTCTTCCACTTCCTTCTTTCACATATCTTGGCCACCCCCTCGCCGGTTACTTGTCCCAACTCTCCTACCATGCGCTCCGATATTCCTCAAGCGCCACCAAGTTCTTCGCAGCCTAAGCTCTGGGTAGATCCCGCTTCTTTACCAAACCACGGAGACATATCAAACATTGGTGGAAATGCCACAGACTATGTCAAGCAGCTGAACCTGAATACCTACATATCCTACGGAGTCGGCAACGAAGACACGTTCGGCTACAAAGTGGGCAAGTCCGTAAAGTTCGTAGACATCAGCGTCGACCCCAAGCCAGGGAGGAAAGGCAGGCTCGAGGCAACTACGGTTGCTGAGCTTGTGGTGACGAAAGGTGCGTGGCCTAGATTCGAGAGTCTACAAGCTCAAATTGCCGAATGCCGGGCGCTAATGAAGGTTGAAAATAGATATGCTTAATGGCGCTGGTATGCTACATGGAGGATGTGTGGCCTATCTCGTAGACAAGTAAGGATGAGTCCGTGATCCCGAATAATGAACTGACATTGTCTTCCCATACAGCTGTTGTAGTACCCCCCTCGTCGTCCTTGGGCTTGTACAGCAGGTCAACGGTGTCGGCGTTACCCAGTCTATGAACGTCCTTTTCCACGCTCCGGCTCCAATGTAAGCCACCCGCTTGATGAGAATGTGTTTGGTGTCCCTGATAAATGTCTTTACAGCGGAACATGTCTTCGAATTACGAGTACGTCAATTGCTCTTGGCGGAAGAGTGATGTCCTCGAGATGCGAGGTAATGTCTCATAGGCCCTGATTACGATTCGACCCCTGACGTGCCTTCGCAGATCACCGACAAAGACACGGGAAGGATTATCGCATCCGCGTTCTTGAATAAAATGCAGCCCGCCATCTCTAAACTTTAGGCTATAAAGATGTATGCGAACAGGAAGTGTCAGTATATCTACTATTGGGGGATTCCGCATGTGTATGTGTAATATATAATAGACAAGGCATTCTTATAAAATGGAACACATATCCTGACCATGCCAATCCAGTTCTGAGATCCTATGCCGTTCATAATCAGCTTTGTTCCAACAACCCCCCCCTCCCCGGCCGCGACCGTGGCCAAGTGGAGTTCATCAACGTGAATGCTCGTTGCACGTTTTCCCAAAGCGTTAGTTTGACAACCCCAATCCCTGGAAGAATAGGTCAACCTCTTCTAGCTTCCTGCCATGAGCTTATCTGACGTCGATATCGAGACGGCGAAGTCTCATGCATCTCTGATGTCTAGGTATGATATATTTCAATCTTGTTTCTTCCACGGCTCCTACATTCGTACTTCGTTGCAGACATCCACGGCAAGTATGAACTTCCTCGAAAGTCGTGAAATTACCCAGGAGGCTGTCCGGGTCATGAAAAACGAGTTGGCAAAGCTTAGGCGCGTTGAGTCTAGACTGAAGGCCCAAGAGCACGCCGTCCAAGTGGGTACTATAGTTCATGCCTATCCTCAAGCTGAACTCTATTTTTTGTTTCACATAACAGGCCCATCTCAAGGAGAGCGTTGAACCCGTTCAGCAGCATTTAACTACCACGGAATCCCTCATCAAAACTCTGACAACGCAAGCCGAGGATGCTTCTCTTCGTACTCAAACTCTGCAAGGTGAGATAGACACGCTGCAAGACACGATTGCCAGGGTTAGACAGGTCAGCATGGGTCAATAATACATGATGATTGTGCTGACTTCCAACGATAGAGCACCAAGGAATCAATACTGGTAAGTTTTTCGTGATCGATTATATGGGGAAACGTTGGCTTACCCTGTCACAGGACACAAAGGACTTGGACGACTTACGTGCTAGCTTGGGGAAGTATATCGCCAGGCGCGAAAAGTACTGCAAATGCGCAAAAGATTTACAATCGGTGACTGAAATATCCCTCCCAGCCGAGCGTCTCGCCGAACTAATCACAAGTTGAACAGGAGATAGCTTCTATGGAGACCGAGATTCGCAAACGGCAGCATAATACTGATAGACCACCCCAGACACAGCTGTATACGCAAATCTTAGCCGGTTATCCATCAGTCTCTCGACCTGACATCACGTCTCTACAACCGGTGGGCAACTCTTGGGAAGGCATTGATGAGATTCTTCTGTTTGTAAGTAGCAATTTTATTCATCCCACTAGTGCTGGGTGCTGAGCATCTGACTACAGGATGAGCGCACAAGGAGGTGCGGTACTTGTACACAAGTGGAACTCACACCGTAACTGATGGGATTTGCAGCTACTTGCCAAAATCTCGTTATCTGCCTTATAGCGTTGGGTGGCATGGACCCCATGCTGCTGTCTTCGGGCCTCCTTGTGTTTTTAACTCGCACACCAGCACGTGGGAGGCCTCGTCCATCTCCCATAGCTATGACGGGAAGCCATATCACCTCTTCTTACGGCATCGCTCGTACCTCTTCTACAGGGGCATTTATCGATTTCACCGCATCCAAGATCATACATTCAACAGCATCAGCCACAGGCACTCTAACGTCGTAAGTCTTCCGCCGGTCTTGCGTCTGTAGTTCACTGACATTTGTGACTTCTCGGGCAGCGCTTGGATCAAGTCTTGGACTTAGCTGTCCCTTATTCACCTTCGTGCGTCTACAGACGAACTCTAGAGCGGCTAATAATCGACGATGTACTTCCGCTGCAATGTATGCTTCTCGAATGTGTTGGTTTCGACGAAGAACTATACGGGGCGCTGGTACAGAGGTTCCACATGCGACACAAGGTTCTTTCTCCAAGAATTCGTGGTTGAACGGATTTTCAGGACAAACCTCGATACCAGTAGAGTTTTATAGATTACCGTCGCCGAGAGGGACATGGTCTGTTTTTGATCGATCACTTGCCATATATGAAGCTGTGCATGGGGTCCTGGAA
>JAEUWP010000206.1:0-47461 GCA_018524725.1 Podaxis mareebaensis | reverse complement strand
GAGCAGCTCCTACTGACCTGTATAGGACTAGGACCTCTGCTTGTCTCTCTTACAAGGATAGGCTCTGACTTAGGCATTGCTTAGCCAAAGAAGAAACCTTGTAACATGGGGACACTCACTAGGATGAAGGCAGTTTATGAAAAACAAGTTTAATCATGGGTTACTAACTCAATGAAAGACATGGTCAAAGGGTCAAGGGCACATGTAGGGGGTATATCTTGCCTATCAGTCAAGCATGAGTGAGCTGGAGCAATAGGAGGAGGACCAGAGCCAACATACACAGGTCTCTTCAAGTGGTATCCCCTTGTCAGCAAGGGTGATGCAGGGTATATAGTCTCATGGCAATTTTGTTCCTTGGGAAAGATCTGAACTACTCACCAGGGACCTCTGGGAGTTAAAATTCTGGATTGGGTTACTGTCATAATGGGAGATAGCAGGAGAAAGGTTCATAGTTGTCTGTTATGTGGGGATGTCCACAGTGTGATGTGACATTGCACTCAAGGATGGCATTCCTTTGGAATCCTTGTGTGCCTCTGTCATCAATTTTTATACATGCTAAGCACTAGAGAAATGATAACTGGCTGTGTGTGAATAGTGCACTAAGGTTCAATCTACTCACAGACAATGGCAAGAACCATGCAAATTACAGCCCAGTAAGTACATGTTCATCAATTAGAAGTTGTACTTTTTTAGATGACAAGAGCATATGGTGCAGGACACCTAGACACCACTACATTTGTGCAGTGGCCATCTCAGCAGGGATGCAGATCTGAAAATAAATAAAATAAAAATAAATAATCGTCGCAACCAGGTTTGGTGTGATTCATTGAAAGTTCAGCTACAAGGATCAGATGAACACACAGACATATAGAATACCACAATCTTCACAGAACCTCCTGTACATAGTGGGCCACCAAAAGACTTGGTGAGTGAATTCAGCAGCCCATGCTCGAAAGTTTAGGCACATCAGTGAGCACGAGAACTCACTGAGTACGGATGAAGAGAACATGCCCCTTGCACTTGCCTCGGTTGATACTCTACTCATTTGGAAATGGCAGAACTGTTTTTTCCATGGCTGTATGCATACCAAGGTGGTCTTTCCACATGCAATGCACAGTTACATGTTCGGGCATTCACTTCCTGCAAGTACAAGTCCCATCGACGTGTTCTTGAGAACACTGCCAGAATATTAGATTAGTGGATAAGATAAGATTGTTCCAGATTTAGAAATGGTTACCATATTTGGAACATGTGCATGTAGGCTGGCCATTGTGAGGCGGATCCGAAACAAGAGCTCCATCAATTCTTGACCGAAAAAAATTCCTCTGGACAATTTGTTCAGACAAGCAAAAGAAGCTATTTTACCAGAGAACTAAGAAATATATTAAAATTTGAATTTCTTTTTTCGTTTGCACAAAAGTAGCGGTGTTTAGGTGTCCCGCACCATAGAAGTTTCTGTTTTGTCAACTGATCATGCACGTGTAGAGCTTGAACAGCATCTGGTCACAGCAAGCTTTGTATAGACGATAATAGTCTAGACAGGTCTTAGGGTAGTACGCACTCTTTTTCTTTCAATGAATCGAGTGGGTTAGCTATGACCATGTTTGCAATCTTCCTCGTCAAACTCGGACCGCTGTTACTGAGAGGCTGAGTTACCAGGTATCGCTCGAGCGCCTATGTCGTGTTGCCTTCGCTGAGTAGAGATTCGTGGGTGTGGCGTATATATAGCTCGTGGACACCGGAGCTTCTTGCGTGCTTCCAGGCACCGCCTATGCGCCGTAAGGACATTCATAAATCACGTAGGCAGTGGCTCGGGCCACAAGAACTGCCGGACGCTACTGGTGCGTTCACGAACTTTCTGGTAAGGTTACACAATCCAACAATGCGAGGTATACTGGCCGTAGTCAAAAAGTAGGGACAAGAACTAAACGAGAATTTAGCCAATTTCCATTCGTGAACCAAACAAAGGACCGTGCAATACGAGGGATAAGGGGAAATGGATACAACAGGAGGTTATGCAGCTTGTCATAAAACAAGGGCAGCCAGGCGCCTTAGATGCGAAACATTAAGGTATGCAGGGACGTAGGTCTCCAAACCTGAGACATCCCGAGGTAGCGGTAGTTCGTAGGGTCCTACTTCTTTTGTCTCCGGTGACAGTAGAAGGTGATCATTACGGTCGTTAGCTTGGACTCGTGATGCCACAACTCGAAGGATTTCTGGCGAGATCGGATTCTGTTCACACTATCAGTGTTTCTGTTTCAATTCTCAGACGTAATTCTTACCTCGTAATCTGCGACATAGTAGTTGGTACACATCCTCTGGATTTGCATTGGGTTCAGCATCCAACACACATCATAGATAATTTCAATGTCAGCGGGTGTAGCCTGGAGTAGACGATAGATCAGTGATTCAATTTCGAGACTCCCGCAAGCGAGGACAAACCTTCTTGAGCTGCAGGAGCTTGGTAGCCTGCATCAAGTGTTCCAACTGTAGTGTTCCCTCCGGCATGTCGTGTGCCTTGCACCATTCCTCTATCCTTGTGATGTTGTACTGAATTTGCATAGCTAAGTACACATTTCAGTAATGTCAACGGGGAAGAGTATTAGACGTACCTCGCTTCCATGATGAGAAATTTTGTCGCATAAGGAGGTCGTTGAAACTCGTAACACCAATCAGCTTGAGTAGTTCCGTAACGACCTGCTGCACCACAGACTCCTCCATATAATAACTCTTCAGACTCTTCCAAACCTTGTTAAGTAGGTTCAGGATATCATCCATGCTGTACGCTGACTGGCTGTTCGCGTCCAGGAGACGATTGAACAGTCGTCCTCCACCGTCGCTTGTCGTGAAGCCGGGTAACGATTGGCTCTCGATTAAAGCGGGAATGACCATCTTCGATAATTTCTTCTTCGTCTCTAGCATCCAGGTGTGATAAATGTTGTATTCCAGGCTGTCGAGATCGTGTTTGACAACAGACACTGAGCGCTCGTAATCAGCCCAGTCGAACGGTCGGACAGCGTTCTCTTCGCCTGGTCCGATGCCCTGGAGCATATCACTCTCCGCAACACAAATGAACGAAAGCAACTCATGGACATTAGAGAGCCAGAAGATCCCAGGGATGATAGCGTCTTCGCCTTGGAAGGACTAGAGCGGGATGAATAACGGATCCGACTTGACTGAAGCTATTAGACATACCATCACGTGTGCTTGGATAGTCTGCATGACATTGGCGAGGAAGCGCTCACTCTCTGCAATTAAGCCATATTTCCACATCTCGTTCGCCACAATGTTGATAAGGTTTGCCGGGAACAGGATTTCCTTGACAGCTGAAGGATTCATCAAGCTTGGCAAAGGAATCTTCAATCCACGAATCAAGCCATCCAGGATGTCCTTGTCCAACTTCTTTGCATCCATCATTAGTCTGATCTTCTCCTCAGCAGGATCCTCATAGTCCCGAATTCCAGGAAGACCATCGGCGCCACGGAAAAGCATGAAGTTATCCTCGCCGTTAAAGGCAACGGAAACGGCGCGAGGATTCGTAGCCTGTAGCTTCCTGACGTCAATCATGATTTCGTCAGTTGATGTGCGGTTCTCTTGAGGTACCAAGCCGAACACTCCAGCAGAACTGTGCCTATGCTGGTGTCGGTTGTTTTCCGCTGCATTTCCATTTGCGGTGGTGCCATTGGGGTCTGCTATGCGCAACGTAGGAGCGAAGGTTGGGGATAATGATGGTTGGTCAGCTCTCGAGCCCCTCGTGAGTGCGTTGAGAGCGTTCGCGCGATTGAGTTGCTCGCGTAAACTGCTGACCTCGTTCTTGAGCGTCGCGATGACCGAACTATCCTCGTGTGTCCGAACGGGGGAGGCCTCCGAGGCCGTCCGTTGAGCCTCAATCTGAGTTGTCTGCCGCGAAATCTCGTCCGTCAACTTCAAGATGATTTCCTCCTTCTCTGCCAACTGCGTAGTGACTTCTTCTAGCTTCTTTTTGACCTCAAGTTTGGCTTGGAGCAACTCCTCTTTGCGTGCTACTTCTGCCTCGGCAGTTTGCAATCTCGCCAGCGCTTGCTTCAGACGGGCGTCAGATTCTTCATGCCTGTTAATCCATTGCTGCGTCTGTTGCTTGAGCTCGACAAGTTGTGCCTCGGCTTGCTTTTCCTCCTCTGACCGTTTTCGCAAGGACTGTGTGAGCTCGACCGCCTTGTTCTCCAATTCGTAGGAAATCTCTTGGTACTTGGAGAGGGTGCGAGCTTCCTCCATGAGAGCTTCCAGCTCGCGGCGAGCATAACGGCGTCGGATGCAAGATTGTAGGTAGATGACATGGCGAACGTCAGATCGGTAAGAACGATGACAGGCCCTAGATGGAAGAATGAGCTAATGCAAGACGTGAAATATGTTATAATCCTTACATTCCACGGAACAGGCTTTGCAGTAATGTTGCAGCTTGGTACTTCCTTTCGTGAACGAAACGGTGACGGGCTTGCATACCACGGATCCCTATGACCAATTGTCAAGGAGAAGTTTACAGCATTGAGAGACACCATATACTGCTCTGCACCAGGGTGACACCTCGTCGGATATCGAGGAATCTCTTCCGTTCAGTGTGCGCTCGGATGGCGGTCTGCAGCCTCCTCACAGCCTCCTCGCGCCGGATATTTTCCGCGAGCCTCCGCACTTGAATACCGCGCCACCAAGTTTGGATCTTGATCGTGGCAAGTCCAGCACGTTTCGGTCCACTACCAGTGGCAGCGGCAGTAGATTGTGTTCCAGCGCGAGTCCTTGATCTTGGGTTGGTCACCTGGTGCTCTGCTCCCGAAGTTGACCCTGCGGAAAGTGTAGAGACATTGCCTTCGGCAAGCCCATTTACTGTAACGACTGGGCCTTCATTAGAAAGTCCTTTGACTGTGGCTATCCGGGGAGAATTCAGAGGAGAAACTGCGGACAATGTCTCCATTTCATTGATATCATCTCCATGGTCCTCTCTAGGCCAACCCTTCTCAGCTCGTGGGACCCGGCTCTCTGAGCCGGTGGTCTGATGAGAAGCGCAGGCCGGGGATCTGGGGATTTGAGCTTTGGCGGAACCGGCCTCGGGTTCGGTCGATCTGTGTATACCATGATTGGGAGGGGAAGGCGTGGTATACGAGAGGGCGGATGATTCGGAAGTACTAGTAGAAGAGGAAGAGAAGGTGGACGAAGAGGAGCCCGATGGGTCATTGTTTTCGTCGAGACCGAGGACCTGGCTGTTCCAGTTGACATTGTCATCGGCCTGCATGAGCAAGCTTTCATAGGCATCGGAAGGGCAAACGAGGACAATTTTGAATCTTCGAAGTCGTAAGACAGCGAGCGCGTAGGATAAATCGCGGTCTCCAGTGGCGACAATAATGGTGCGGGGAGAGGTCTCATCCATTGCCAGTGTAAGCATATCCACTGTGAATTTCTCTAGTTAGGCACCACCTCTGGGATGCACGTATGAACGTATGAACGTATGAACGTACCTATCATTGCTTTGTCGGCGATGTCTTTTCCGGAGAAGGTTGGGCAATCTACGATCGTGATGCCAGATGCATGCAGTTCCCTCCGCAGGGAAGGAAACTTGGGATGAGTCTGGTTCGCCACATCCAGGTACGCCCGAATGGACTTTACGAGGCCAAAAGCGTTGGCGACATCTCGCAAACCCTTGGCCACTTGGTAGCCAGAAACTAGGGATTTGACCCGAGCGGTCTCTGGTTAACCGCAGTTGTCAGAATTACAGAGGTGAGCAGAACTCCGGGTGAACTTACCGAAATCCCAGAACACAGCGACACCCTGCTCTCGTTGTTCTCGTTGCATATAGGACGTCCCTCTTGTTTCTTTGGTGGGGTTTCGCCCAAGATCTTCCTGTTAGAAGGAGATATAGGCGCCAATACCCAGATAGGTGCCAAATGTATTTGGTTCCAAACACGCCCCAATTTAGATATAAGGGCGGGTACAGCACACAGTAGAAATGAGGTACAACTAATTATACTTACCTTATGTGATACGTGACAGATTGTTTAATAAGATACACAGCAAACTATTGGACAGGTACTCTTTCCCTTCAATCGAATCCATGGGTTAGCTACAACCATGTTTGCAATCTTCCTCGTCAAACTCGGACCACTGTTACTGAGAGGCTGAGTCACCAGGTATCGTTCGAGCGCCTATGTCGTGCTGCCTTCGCTGAGTAGATATTTGTAGGTGTGGTGTATACATAGCCCGTGGACCCCGGAGCTTCTTGTATGCTTCCAGGCACTGCCCATGCGCCGTAAAGACATTCATAAATCACGTAGGCAGTCACTGGCTCGGGTCATAAGAACTGTCGGATGCTACTGGGTACGTTCTGGACATTTGAGGGATAAGCTCTCGTCGATTGCCTTGTAACAGTTGGCGTGGCTTGCGTGTTCTAAGTTGTATAACACGGGATCGTTGAGGTGATGTTTTGATCAAGAATTTGCGAAAAAAATAAGGGGGCGGATGGGATGCGGCTAGTTTACACTTGTTCGAAAGTCGACGCTCAGAAGGATTGATGGTTTTGTGCCAAAACAGTCTTGTGTGCCTGCATCAATGGAAGGTCCAATCATCTCTTTATCACGAAGTTTAATAGCCACGCCTTGTATTTCCGGACATAGAGGTCTGAGAGCGATATTGGAAGCTTTTGACGACGAGAGACTCGGAGAGTAGCCGAACAACGCGTGAAGAATTAAGTTCGAGTTGACAGCTTCAGAGCGCGTCTTGAGTGATGTTTTGTCTGTCTTCCTTCTGCTTGATAGGTCTGATGGGTGAGCGGCGAACACTCATATATCATGCATCATGCGTGAATTAGTGACGGTGGAATTGCGCAGTAATGCACATAAGATAGATACACCTGCCTATTCCACATACCATCAGTGAGTTCCTACTGTGCGCAGTGGACATCAAGATACCTGTCTACTCCTCAAGATTAATGGCCTTGCCAAACTTTGCATACAGAACGACCTTTAGCTCCTTCATCTTGGTTTCAATATCTTCCACTTCCCCAGCCACCTTTATGAAGCGTTCGTCTACATCTTTCTGATCGCGCTCCAGTCGTTTGAGCGCTTTTGGGAGGGGCAGATGCAAGAATGTCTCGCCAATTTTGTACCTGGAAGAGTCTTGAGACGCTGAGGAAATGTTACGGAATGAATAGTTACAGCACGGGCTCGTCCTCGTCAGCAAGTTCGAGTTCAGTTGATAGATCATCAAGAGCCTCTTTCTGTTGCTGTGCCGGTAACTCAGCGCAAAGACATGCATATTGTGCGAGGCACCCACTTTGATATCCTCAAGTTTCGCTTCCAATGCCCTGACCCGCGTGTTCAGCTTCGAGAACGTGTTGATTCGTTGCTGGTCCTCTGAACCATGGTCAGACTGACACGAGACAGACAGATGGTCTGGAAACGCACCCCAGGTCACCTCGGCAGTGTCATCCTCCTCGTTGTGCTCTAGCTGATGGTGGTGTGTGTCGTGCAGTATACCGCAGGGAAAAGCGACCTACCATGCGCATGTTATTCATCTTGGTGGTGAGGATGCAGGAAGTGATATTGGCGATGAAGCGATTACGTGATCACATGACACCTTTGCGAAAGGACTTCACAGCTCAGGCCAACAGCGCAGACGACGCAGCGTCGACCCAGGACGGGGGGTGACAGTGATGACTACGGCACACGCGCACAGCGTGAGTCATGGGCCGAGGCGGGAGAGAGACGGGGAGCAGGGGAGGTGTATCGCCACTCATTAGGGTCACGTGGGTCGGTGGGGACGCTTAAGAGGTGCCGGGTGAGCGATCTCGACGTCTGACCAAACACGCTAGAGACACTCAACCACATCGATCTACACCCCAAACAACTCACGTACACATCAATGTCCTCAGACTACGACTACTCAGACGACGATGCCGATTACTACGACGATGAGGAGATGCTAGACGGCACCCAGGATGATTGTGAGTCTCCTACCCTTCCTTGCCTTCTTCGCGGCCTTACCCCGCCCACCAGTATCCGGGCACTCCGAGGATGATATGGATATGGATGTCTATGGAGGGGACGACTTCAAGGTCGTGCCCAAAGGCAAGCGCAAGGCGTACGAGGTCGACTATGAGTCCCTGAGTCAGAGTGCTGTGGAGAGGCTCATAAAAGAAGACGTGGATTATATTTGCAGCGTTTGCGGGGTTGATGTAAGTCGTATTCTGCTATTCATCCTCTCCGTGCTTGCGATGCTACGTGCGCCACACAGGAAAGCGTCGCCAGCATGCTCCTCCGGCATATGAAATGGAACAAAGAGCGACTTGTCGAGAAATACATGGATAACCCCACGTCGCTACTTGTCGCCGCGGGTGTCACCGTGCCCGAGCCGACTGCTACTTCACCCCAATCCCGCACGCGATCAATTGACAGCTCTTCCGCTAGTCGCCGTTCCGCACGTGGTGCCTCCAGACTCTTAGCGCTCGGTGGCTCCAAGACCAAGTCACCCACTACGTCACCCCCAATCTCGCATTACACCCCTAGGTCTTTCAAACCCAAATCTGACGAGCCTTTCGTCTGCCCCATTTGTTTTGATGACTCCCCTGATCTCCGAACCCTTGCGCTGGATTGCGAACATACTTTCTGCTCGGCTTGCTGGAATGCATACCTCGTGTCCAAGATTCGGGATGAGGGAGAACATTCGGTCAAGTGCATGGCAGAGGGTTGCGCACTCGTGTGCCCCGATCCTTTTATTCGTGCAGTCCTCGTCCCTTCACCTGGCGTTCCAGTAACAGATCCAGTACAGGAAGAGGATAACAGGAAGGCCTGGTCACACTTCCAGGAACTCATCGTCCGTCACTACGTCGCCTCAAACAAGAGGCTCAAGTTCTGCCCTTATCCTGGTTGTACGAACACTGTGTCTTGTCCCTCTGCAGCGGACAAGTCAAGTCTTACAACTGTGGTCCCGACGGTCTCGTGTGGCGCGCGTGGTATTGGTGACCAGATGACGCAGAGCCAGAGTCAGAGCGGCTGGGGTTTGGCTGGGAAGGAACACAAGTTCTGCTTCGGGTGCAACATCGAGGCTGATCATCGGCCGGTGGTGTGTAGCGTGGCAAGGATGTGGTTGAAGAAGTGTCGGGATGACAGCGAGACTGCGAACTGGATCAAGAGTAACACCAAGGAATGCAGTCAGTGTCAGAGTACGATTGAGAAAAACGGTGGATGCAAGTACGTCGAGACGCGTCTTCTGTTGAGAATTGTAATCTGACGCTTCTGTTAGCCATATGACGTGCAAGAAGTGTAAACATGAATTTTGTTGGGTCTGTATGGGTCCTTGGAGTGAACACGGTACGGCCTGGTACTCTTGTAACCGATACGATGAGAAGGCCGGTGTGGATGCTCGCGATGCTCAGAGCCGGAGTCGTGCGTCACTTGAGCGTTATCTACACGTACGTCCTCCTGTCACCCTTATCCGCCACTCTTACCATCCCCCTCCTGCGTAGTACTACAACCGCTGGGCTAATCACGAGCAATCCGCTAAACTCTCGCTGGACCTCTACGCCAAGACTGAGAAGAAGATGGAAGACATGCAAATAACGTCTTCCCTTACCTGGATCGAGGTGTGTAGTCATCCCCGCTTAAGTGCGCTCCGCAAATTAAAGAACTTGCGTCACAGGTACAATTTATGAAGAAGGCAGTGGAGGAAGTTGAGCGGTGTCGTATGACGCTTAAATGGACTTATGCCATGGCTTATTACCTGGCGAAGGGCAACGAGAAGGATCTCTTTGAGGACAACCAGAGGTACGTTCGATGGTAAGTTGGAATAGGATTCACTGACTGATTGCGTGTGTTAAGGGATTTGGAGAAAGCGGTCGAGGACCTATCTGAATTACTCGAAGGCCCTATCGAGCCAGAGAACATCCCGACACTACGTCAGAAGGTGACAGACAAGACGGTATACGTACAGAAGAGGAATGAGATCGTGTTGGAAGATACCGCAAAGGGGTTCTTGGAGGGCAGGTGGAAGTGGAATGTTCCTGTTGAGGGATTTGACGATCCTGAGAAGACTGAGTATTGAATACTGGACTGTCAAGTGTTAGGGATTTGGGACTCGATGTGTGCGTGGGCGGTTAATGTTACGATGGTGATGACGGTATCCCCTGGGTCCGAGTTCTTCTCTGGTTTGTCTGAATATTGCACGGAATTTTTCTAACATAGTGTCTTGCTCTGTTACATTGTATTATGGGCACAACGTTTAGTTTATCGCCCCCATCTCAGCCAGACACATCTCTTTATCGGCCTATCTACCCGGCCTCCGAAATCCCGATCCTGACGCGTGCTCCGCCAATCATAACACTGATCATTGACCCATCAAGCGACCAATCAAGCCACAAATTTACAAAATTTTCGCTTACCCAACCCCCGCGCACGGACCACGCACAAATAACATATAAACCTCACACCACACGTCCTTGTTTCCTTAGAACATACTCGAACAGGATCTGTTTACAGAAACTGACCGAGTCTCGCATTTTTACAAATGCCGCATCCTTCATATCCAACCGATGACATTACGCGCTCTCTCGTTATAACCGAGAACTGTGGCTCCCGCCCTATGTGGAGTCTCGAGGACGTTTAGGCTCGATCCGGATCCAGACCTTCTTAGTTCTGGGTGGGGCTTGCCTGCGAGAGGAGCGTCTGTCTGATGGATACTTATTTTATTTTGTATTTTGTTGTACTTGTAGTTTGTTGCTTGTGGAATTGATCTGGCTTTCGCTTAATTTTTGGGAGTGCAACTGATTTGTGCATGACATTTCATGCAGAGTGAGGGTATATATTTTCCTTGTGATTGCTGATTGCAAGTACAGTCCTCGGGCTTCAGGCAGTTTCCAGGAGGCAGCAGCCGCTATAATATTTCGGCAAATGCCCCTGTCCTTGTGCCTTATGCTGGATGTTGTGTACCTGATGGTGCAGAAGGTGCCCCATCCAGTTATTGAAACCCGGCAACCTAGCTCAATTACCTTCCCATTTTTACTGTTTGATATAGATAATGCATCAGCTAGGGTTAGGTGAGCGCTCATCTGTGCTTGTGGAACTGATAGTACATTATTGTCATGCGCAATGCTTTACAAATCTCTGTGTGAACCAATGGTCACTCTAATTTTGGGAAAAGATGTCCAGAAAAAGACAGATGGCTGACTGATCATGTCATCATGCATCACCTGCCTATCTCCATTAATAGAACCCTAGATTCCCCCCACTCACACCTTTGACAAACTCTCCTCCATCACTATACAATGCCGCGCACTGCAGAGACTGCTAGCTTCAAGGTGAGAAGGCTGAATACGAACCAAATAAGCACTTTACTGACTTGCTACATAACTTAATAATCAGTTCAATCACACAATGATCCGGGTCAAGGATCCCCAGGCTTCATTGAAGTTCTATCAAGACGTAAGTCCTTAGTCGGCGTCAATAAGTCAGCATTTCAGGACCAACAACATAACGTTATGTAGGTCCTTGGAATGGAATTGTATGACAGTAAGATCAGCCTTCTCATCGGCACTCGTCGCAGTCTAACCTGATCTAGAGCATGAATTCAGCGATTTCACCCTCTACTTCCTGGCCTACAATCACGAAGGACGCGAATTGTCTTTGGATGAAAAGAGAGCGACTAGATTTGGTCGCGAAGGTACCTATTTCTGACCACGATCCGTACATTGTCTTCATAAATTCACAGGTATCTTGGAGTTGACGCACAACCACGGTACGGAGTCGGACCCCAATTTCCAGGGATATGCCAGTGGAAACTCGGACCCTGGGAAAGGTTTTGGGCATATTGCTATTACGGTGGACGACGTCAATAAAGCGTGCGAACGCTTCGAGCAGCTCGGTGTCCCATTTAAGAAAAGGCCGAGCGAGGGAAGGATGAGGCATATTGCTTTCATTCTGGATCCTGATGGGTGAGTCGTAAGTTGGTGACCATGGTTCCATTGCCTAACGTATGCGTTCCCTAGCTACTGGGTTGAGATCCTTCCGAACAACTTGGCGCTTAATCGAACCTAAGTCATGTATTTAAGGATAAATTACTTTGTTTGAGATGAAGAACTGGTGAAGACGATTCGTGTCGATGTTCAGGAATTCATGGATTTTATGAGAACAATGGTGAAGTCATGGCCTGATGTTCGATCAGGGGCATGTGACGGGCTCAGAGAGTCTTGGTTATTTTTATCGCTGGTTCCCAGCGCTCTACTTCTTACTCTCTTGACAATCTCAGGTGAACGAGCTCTACAAAGACTCTTGCTGGATTGCAACCTTACAGGAGACGAACTGAATCACACACTTAAGCCAAGATTCTACCGAGCGGTCAGAGCGAGTTCCCAAGGCGGGTCCTTCAGAGAAGAAAGTACTTCGGAGAAGAACTTCGTCTACTCGTCAGTCCCATGATACGTCTTCTCGCCTTCTTTCTCGTGTTTTCCTACCGGCGAACACAAGATGGTCGTATTATTGGTGGCTGGGACCCTCGTGTATGTTTATGACACCTCATGAGGTGGTAATTCAGCTCCTATAAATGGGGGCGAATATTGTACGTTCACACACCTCATCGCACAAGATGCCGCGCTTATGGTTCTCTCGACTGATCTTGCCAACATTACTTGCGACGCCTGCTCTGGCCGATGTCGTGAACCTAGCGAGTCTAACCTGGACGTTGACGAACTCGAATGGCACTCTTAACATCCCGTCTACTGGGCCCCCGAACCAAGCGCATATAGATTTATTGAACGCCGGGATAATCACTGAGCCATTGCTTGGGATAAATGGTACTAATCATTCAAATTCGTTTCACTCCAACATATTTATATCTGATTTGCTTATAGATTTTACCCAACGCTGGGTTGTTGATGAGAATTGGACGTACACAGCCGATATCACGCCATTCCTGAAAAGCAGTGCGTTCCGACAGTCCAAGAAGACCTTACTTGTTTTCTATGGGATAGACACGATCGCCAACATCGTACGTTCTCGTACCGCTTATTTGGGTCCGGTACTGAGGCATATCCTTTCTAGACCCTCGCAGGCCAGCCGCTCGCATGGGTCAACAATCAATTCCGTCAATATGTCTTCGATGTCACGCATATACTCGCGTCCCCCAAGAGTGCTGAACTTGTCATAGCCTTCGAGTCTGCATGGACATACGGGTTGAATGTAACAGCGAGACCCGACGCAGAATTCTTCCCAAATGGCAATGGCGTAAGAACTAGTGACAGTGTGAGGCAATTCTGAGCTCGGACGAGCTTCTATTCAGCTGATGTCATTAGTATGAGTACCCGGGAGTCCGCCAATGGGTTCGAAAAATTGCCTCTGACTTCGGATGGGATTGGGTGCGTACTTGAGTGATTAGTCTATATGATTATCATGAACTAATTCGATGAATCGATGCAGGGTCCAGCCTTCGTCCCGTCCGGCATATATAAACCCGCTTATTTTGTGACCTTGGCATCCCCGAGTGGAAAGAAACAGACCATAGGAGCTCCTCCAGTTTCTCCTGACATCAATGGGATCAGCACACCAAGTCCCGTATTCATTGAAGAAAGCTCCGTTGACATTTACAAGCTTGGCCAATCATTCTCAGTTCCACCGAAGGAGGACGCCGACTGGATTGTTAACGTCACTCTGGGCGTACGATCATCCACGGACTTCCAGTCTTCCTCCCTGACGCTTGCTTTCCCAGAACTCAAAATCGATAAAACATTCCACGTCTCCGCGATCCGGGCCTCGTCTTCTGCTAGTGGAGATGGCACAAACTGGGTCAACGCTGTGTGGAGGATCCCTGACTCTATACCTAAGCGGTGGTTCCCCCACAACCTCGGCAATCCTCAACTCTACAACTTGTCGGTTACTCTCGATCTACAATCGAAGGGGAACGTTGTAGACAGCGTTTCTTTCAACACACGCACAGGCTTCCGTACTATACAGCTTGTCCAGGCACGATACCCCCAAGAGGACGTCGAGACGCGAGGCATTACTCCTGGCGATAACTGGCATTTCAACATTAACGGCAAACCCTTCTATGCTCTTGGTACCAACATCATTCCATTTGACCCTTTCTACGCGAGGACAACTACAGACCAAGTGCGATGGGTGCTCGAGAGCGCAGTAAAGAGTGGACAGAATATGGTGGGTCTTCTTTCCCTGCATGAATCGTTTCATCCAATCGCCCTGACAAATTTTTGGGTGTGCGGTTCCCTAGTTACGCATTTGGGGAGGCGGTACTTACCAGCCCTCTCACCCAAGCGTTGCGGGGGGCGTTTATGATTTCTACTCGTTGTGCGATGAATTGGGTATCTTGGCCTGGTCTGAGTTGATATTCTCGGATTCGATGTACCCGATCAACGACTTCTTGTTGGAGTCGATTGAACCCGAAGTTCGTCAAAACGTGAGGAGGGTTAATAGGCATCCTAGTAATGCGCAGTGGGCGGGCGGCAATGAGATTGAGGGCATCGTAACAACTGCTGTGCATACACTGGACAACGGGACCCATTACTTGAACGAAGTATGTCAGGGGTTGTGACCATCCGCCACGCCACTGACGGTAACCTTTGCAGTTTGTCGCCCTATTCCAGGATTTCCTCCAACCGATTGTATCAGCCGAGACCCGTTCTGTGGGTCCCTCGTACTCCCAGTTCAGCGCATATATTGACATTCTGATAGGTTCCGTACACTGATTGCTCGACGACCACTGGAGTTCTGAGTTTGGATCCATACCAGCTTCGACTGAGTAACGCCACACCTGGTGAAATCTATGGCAACGGAGGCACGTCTTATCCATATTCCAGACTGTGTGCATAATCGTAACATCTTCCCCTCCCTCAGAGCGTTACAACTACGATGCATCTCAGACATTCAACTATAGCACTTTCCCCGTCATCCGGTGCGCATACTTTAAGCCTACCTTTCAAGTTGCCATTGTACTCACATCTTGTGCTTATACCCAGTTTCATGAACGAATTCGGGTACGTCCTCTGCCACGCCTCCGACTCTTACAAGATCTTGACCACAGCCGTCCTTCAGCTTCCACTCTATGCCCTCCTTCTACAGCTGGGAAGAAGTTCTCACCTCACCCTCCGATTTCTCCTTCAACTCCACCGTCGTAATGTCCAGGGACCATCATCCACCCGCCGGCAGCCTCGCCTTTCCCAATCCAAATGCACCTCAAGGCCAAGCTCAAATGACGATGGCAGTAGAGGCGTGGCTTCCTCGTCCCATCGACTCTCAGTCCAATCCAAACCAGACATTCGCGCAGTGGTGCTACAGCACCCAAGTCTTCCAAAACCTCGCTATGGTTGCCCAAGTTGCGTGGTATAGACATGGTGCCGGTAAAGGCGAGAACAATCTAGGCGCGCTGGTGTGGCAATTGAATGATATCTGGCAAGGAGTTAGTTGGTCTAGCATCGAATATTCTGGCAGATGGAAGGTCCTTCACTACGGACTGACGGGAGTATTTTCTCCTGTGACGATTTACCCGTTCTGGACGGCACATAATGAAACGCTAGAAGTGCTCGTTATATCGGATAGGTGGGAAGCCGTAGAGGGCACTGCCCAGTTGACGTGGTACGACTGGAAAGGAAATACACTAAGCTCCCAGAAACACTCGTTTACAGTACCCAGTCTGAACAATTCGGTCATTATCCAACAACAGGGCCTGCAAAGTATCTTACCAGACGGCCACGATGCGACTGACGTTTGGATGCTCTTGAATTTGACGGCAGAGGTCGACGGCCGTACTGTAACGAATGAGCAATGGGTACGTCATCCACCTCACCTGCAATATCACTAGGCTGACACCTGCTCCTCCTAGTTCACGCCGGCATCTCTAGCCAATTCGAAGCTCGAGGATCCGGAAGTTTCCATCGCTCACAGTAGCGATCTCACCTTTACTCTATCTGCCAAGGGTGGCGTCGCCGCGTGGACATGGATCGACCATCCAGCCGGAACAATGGGTATTTTCGTAGACGCCAAGACTGGTCTGCCGACAAATGGTTTCTACCTCATTCCTGGAATCGACAGAATTCGTGCGTAGATCTTTCGGTACCCGATATGTTTTATGTCCCTCATTTGATCTCTACAGTGCGCTTCGAAATGAACCCGTCTCTTTCTCGTGTCAAGAACCCCCGACCGGAAGACTTTATCGTTCGTTCTCTTTGGAACAATACCCACATCTAAGCTCGGCCTTCTTGCGCGTATTTTCATTGTAGCCGATATGGTACGGGTGCGGGTACAGAAACAATATAGCTAGTAGGAGAGTCCAATGAATCGAAATAAGATGGAAAGAATGGCGTGGACAGAAATCATGATCATGACAATCATCACCCATTGCAAAATACCCAAGAAAATACAGGATTAAATAGTTGGTCCAGTGGCTAAAAACAGGGTAAAGCAACAAAAACACACAAGTATCCGTAGGGAAACACAAAATCGTTACACTGCGCCTCAGGGTCCCATATTATTCCGAGATGGCTGTTGTACAAGTCTAATTCCTCCAGCTGGCAGCGGCGGTTCATCCTCGTCACTCATCGTCGCCCGTCTCCACAGGGATACACTCTCCTCCCTGTCGTCATCTCCATCTCCCTTCGGATATTTCCTAGCCGACCTGCCACGCTCCTTTGCCCTCGCACTTTCCTTCTGCCGCTCTAGCTCCTCATCATCCCAACCTTCACTCCGTGCAGAATCTGTCACAGAAGGGAATGATAGAAGCGTTCCAGAACTTCGCACATCTTCGAAGATTTCTCGAGAATCCTTTCGCGCTGGAGCCGAAGGCGGTGACCGGAATCGAGCATACATCGTGGGCGGTGCACTGTGCACTTCATTGCTGAGACTTCGTTCCAGGTGGGGTGTGATAATAGTTGTTTGACTATCATCACCCAACACAGCAACATTGGTAATCGGGGTATCGGACTCGGGGCTCTCTATTTCCAGAAGTTTGCCTTCGGCAGGCTGGGGCGACTTGGGAGGTAGAGGTGGGTATACGCCCGGGGCTGGGCTACCTAGAGCGGCGCGATGTTCGTGAATCGCTTGGCTTGTCCCTGTACCGGGGCGGTTGTATTGATGAACGACGTCTTGACTATCGAATTTGATGGTGGGGCGTTTGTTAACGAGCTGTGAGTGTATTGATGCAGCTCTTAATGATGCCGCTTCGTTGTCCTTGGGCACTGGAGCATCATAGAGCTGATGGCGTTTCAAGCCATCCAGGGAATCTTCGTTTGCATAGGGCAGCCCACTGGTGTAGGGGGCCGCCGCACCAGGGGGACGAGATCGGTAGTCAAATCCACGGCCACTGCTCTGGCTCATTCTGCGTACGCTTTTGGCGCGAATAATGCTGCCGAAAGTTCCGAAGGAGCCGCGAAGAGCATCCATTCCAGGATCTTCCAAACCGATGGGAACCTTCTCGTCCGCGGTTTCGGTTTGCGACCGGGCAGCCTGGAGAAGGATTGTCGAGCGGCGGTCCAATTTATTGAGTTGAACAGGGTCGACCTTGGACATTTGAAGGATAGTGATTCCGACACAGATAACAAGGAAAGCCATGACCAGAGTAAGGATTTGTGTTACCGATGCTTTGAGGCCTTGGAATAGTACCTGGAGGATATGAGTTCAAAAAGTTGGCTGAGACTGATCAGTGGACCTATTTTCACTCACAACCGTGGTGACCATGGAACAAAATGTAACTATGAGAGCTTTAGAGATGTTTAATTCATCAGCAATAAAAGAAGACGTACAGATGACATAATAAGTGGGAGTCACTAGAAACTTGGTCAGTATGCGAGTTCTTCCTTCATCGTTAATCGCTTACCCATAGCTAGAAATGCAAGTCAGATGACTATTAACACTGCGTACAGAAGTAAGCGTACCGGTATTGAAGAGTGCCAGGGCAACATTAAGATAGTAAACTTCAGTAACTGCAGCAAAGGGTTAGCTCAGCCTGACAGGCAGCACCAACATACTTACTCAGGGTAATAACAACAAATGCCGCCAAGAAATACATAAACCAATATTTAAACTAGAGACCACATTAATAACACCATGATCAGAGGCGAAATGACACCTACTTGGTTATCTCCCATTGCTGTTGTTACTATCGCCGCGCCAAGACCAGTGGTAACGCTTACGGAGATACCTCCAATCATGCTGCAGACACCAATGTACCACAACATGTTCTTCTTCCCGTACCTGGACCATATGTGAGGTTTCTGCAGTAGCAAGGATGTTGTATGCTACTCACTTGGGAGCAAAGTAGAAAATGATGACCACCGACGCAGCAATAAGTGATCCAGCAAATGCCAAGAAACCAGGCGCCAAGAACAATTTCTGGAATTCACGTATTTGACCGACAGATTCTTCTTTCGGACCTAGGGTGCATATGCGATGAGAACGAAACCAGGCAGTAGGCGCGAGGGGTCGAACCATTAAGTGCGATGATGGTGGATCCCAGCTGTAGGGGCAGAGTAAACACCCTGACCAAGGTGAGGAAGCAGCATGCTTACGATGCAGAGTCCACAGCCCAGCCAGCCGAAGAATGTGAGCTTTTCCTTCAGGAAAAACGACGAGAGGATAGCGCAGACCACAACAGAAAGCGCTCCAAGTGGTGTCTATACCGACGAGGTTGATGTGACGTGTGTATCAACCTGCGGAGCGCACTTACTACAACAATGGCCTCCACAAATGCGTATGCTGAGTAAAAGACGTCAAACAAAACACAGGATGGAGATCAGAGGCTCGGGACAAACCAGCAAAGTTGCATATTTCACCCAATATCATCACTGTGATAGTTATCAGCCGCCGGTGAGTGCCGTCATAATACCGGTACACACTAATCATTCCAGTCCACCATAACGGCTGGGCCAGAAGTATCAGCTTGTTGTCCTGAAGTCAAAACGACCAGCTACATACTGATTTGAGATATGCGACGCCCTCGCCGAGCTCTCCGCCCGCCTGCGAGCGAAGGAGACCTTTCTTTTTGAATACAAAGCTGGAGCCTATCAAAAGCCCGCTGACTATTGCGAGGATAATCCCGACAACCTGGATTGGCAATTGCCAACTATATGAGCCTCTGGTGGTCTTCAGCGCAAGTGGTGGAGACACGGACTTTGAGATTGCTCCCTGCTTGGAGGGTATGGGATGCGGCGGAAGAAGAGGCAGCTGCTGCCGCAGATGTCGCGGACGGCGCTGAAGATGAGGACATGGAGAGGAGGTTGTGATAGTTGGAGGAGAGATGGACATTGCACAATGCAACAACTCTCTATCCGTCAATGCCGAGACTCATCCGTATTTGGAAACCTGCCGGCATATCGGAGTTACGACCGGCCAATACACACTCTGCCACGGCTCCCATCAATGCCCTGATTGTCACCACGCCGTGCTTGTTGCCCCGGCCGGCGGATGGGCGTAGAAATCTATCACCACCCACCCCACAGATCGTCGTCAACGTGTGTATCTCTCTCTCTTGTGCACAGCTCTGGGATGAATCCCAGTCGAAACTCTTATGCGGGCGGAATCAACCGCGGATGAGCCCAAGCAAATCTGAGTATTTATAGAGCAAGGCTATGCGGGCCCCGAGAAATTTCTTATGCCCATACATACACTGTAATCCATCTTTTCCAAGTACTCTGCAAACGACATGTGACAAGTGTCACAAGACATTGTCCGGTGAAGGGCAGCACTGGTGCACTTGGCGACGTAGAGCTAGATTGGGTGCTATGTTTTCACGTGACTATTCACAAACTAAATTAGCAGCCTGCAGTGGCTAGTTTAATGATACCTTCTTCCTGCTCGTTCGTAGTCCTCTGCCACTCCTTCACCAAGGTGAGCCTATTTTTTGGCGATGGGGTCTTATCACGATACTCGTTTCTCCGCAGAGGTATGGGCTGCTTAAGGGGCGAATGATCTCATTCACTGACATCGGTTGATGATAGGCGAGGATAGGAGAACGCGCCAGCGGGCACACTGTATGCCTTGACTCTCTCCCTCACCCGTCGCGACCACCAAATCTTCTCATTCCTTGTGCATGCAGACAATAGACCCAACAAGCGATTCGGGCTCGTATTTTCAAAATTGATGATGACCCAGGAAGATGTGTGATGGTCGCTCTGCTCACAACACCATTGTTTACTTGATCATGCATCCAAGAGACATGGTGGGATAGCAATTCCCATACACCTCCACCTCCGCGAGCCGAATGGAGAGATCCTCACTCCAATACCGTGCAAGAAATATCTCGAACAGTGGGTGTGCACATGTAGGGGAGTTCACAAATTTAAATATTTACTGGATTCTTGCCGTCATATCTGCGTCATTGGAGTACGTCCTCACGCTCAAAGTTTGATCTCCTTCACTGACTAGTCCCTCACCTAGATCCTGTCTCTCCCATTGCTAGTGTCTCACCCTTGCCGCCGACGACGCCAGGTGACGGGCGACAGCGCTAGCGATGATGGGGTGGACGTCACGTTATCACCCAAGTCACGCGGTGCGACGCGCACACGGAGTCTGGATTAATTGAAACTCCGGACGAAACGCGTTTACTTTGAATCAACGCGTGGGCACACGTGATGCTCCCCTTATCACCCAAACTGCCATGTCGTCCTCTCTCCATTCTCTAACGGAGCTCCCTCGTCTCACAAAGCTCTCAGACGACATGGTCGATCTCACCCTACCACCGTTAGCCTCATGGTCCTACTCTTACCGTCTTCAAGAACCTTTCTCATCGCCGCCTCGCTCGTCTTCACCGCCCAGGACACCATACAATACCAAACATGCCTACGATTATGCGCATATCAAGTCCAGTCCTCAAGTCGGCATGGGCGCAGATTTTAATGTTGCAAACGACCATTGTGAAAATCAACATACCTTCTGGCATCAACTCCCCGCTCCTCGCTTGCACCTGAAAACGCAACCGCATCACTCCACTTCCCTCGTGTCCCGATCAACCCTCATATACAGACAACGTTATAGCGCAGCCTCAGAATTTGACATGTCAGAGTACTCTGAGAGTGCGGAAACCGATTTTGACGATGTTCGAACGGACCTACCAACCCGCACCCCCCTTCGATCTGCCACACCTCTTTCAGACTCGGCGGACGAGGAGCAGGACGACGGTACGGGTTTCTCTTTCAGCGATCTGGGAATTCGTACCATGTGCTTCCGTACATCTGCCGAACGGGGTCGATGGAAAACCGATCCTATGTCCCCTCAACATACATTACTGCTCTCGACTCGCAAATCCGCTCCCGCAAACGAATCCGTTACCGACGTTTTGACCGCTTCTCGACCCATATCTGAACCGGCTCCATCCATCCCCTCATCCATCACCTCTTCCCACCCTGTTGAAACCGATAAACAATGTGAAAGCGAAGTACCCGAAGTAACATCCGCACCATCTCCGGCCACCCTACCCTCTTTGCCGACTTCGCCAGCCCTTGAATCGATGGAACCCCTTCCGCCTTTAACGAGCGACAGAGACAGCAGCATGGATGTAGACGAGATCTTGACACCCTCATCACCTCTGCCACCCTCATCACCCCCTCCTTTCTCACCGGCTATTTCGCTGGCACCTCTCCGCACTCAATCAACAACGTCAGGTGACTCCAATCCTTCCTCACCCCTCATCGCCCCATCATCCCCATTATCGCCAATCTCATCAGAAATCGGAGAAGAAGATGCTCTCGACTTGATTCTCATGGAACAAGGTGTGGTGGCGACAGGCATTGAGAGAAGGTTGGATCAGAATGGGGTAAGCACCACCTCGGTAAGCGTTTGCTCATGCATCATGTATTTTTCACCTGCCATAGCTAATGGCTTCTCGCGTTGTCAGAATTTGGATTTGACTCCCACACCCTACGACCGGTCAACATGTGCCCCTTCACAATCAGGCATTATCGAATCCGACCTTCCCCAATCCGGAGCTCATATGACACAATCTTCTATGGAACCTCCGCCTTCCACGCCGCCGAAAATGCCTGAAGGGATCTGTGAAAACTCGTCTCTGCGCTGCATTCTGACAACCGCCGCTCACAAAGATGTCCCTGGAAGTCCCAGGGAACATTCGACACAATTGCCCACAAGCCCGAAAGTGCTATCTTCCCGGCGAAGTTCAACAAGCTCGGAAACCAAGCCTTCTTCGAGTCCTGCCGCTTCTGCCGAGAACTCCGCAACCGCCACCAAACGTCCTAAATCAGAGCAAGACTCAAAATTGGATGATGGCTCCTCCCGAAAACGAGTGAAAACGTCTGATGGTCCTTCCCAGATTGCAGTTGCATCAACTTCAACAGAGCCCCATAAAGGCAAGCCGAAAGCCGCTGTCAACAAACGGCGCAAAAATCCGGTTACTTCGGAAGTTTTAACGCCAACATCCAAGAAAAGGAGGTCGAAATATGTTGCGGACTCGGACTCCGAATCCTCTGCATCATCTTCTCGCGCTTCTTCGGTGGCCCCTCCCCGACTCACTTTTACCGATGGCGTCACACGGGATCAGAATGGCATCGCAGAAGAAGATGCAGAGATTTGTGGCATGATTATCGAGGGTATGGCCACATCACGAGCGTCGTCGTTGCCTATCTCCCAGATATACAAAATCGTAACGCAGAGTCGGCCTTCCATGAAAGCAGAACGAAGTGAGCAGGAGTGGCATGTTGTATTCGACCGTGTGCTGCAGAGTGGTGTCGCGGGCCGAGGAAGTGGGGTGTTCGGAAAGGTGGATAGTAGCTACAAGGTATATCTTCAATTGCGTACACCTGCCGTCGGCTTATCGCTTATCATCGTATAGGATGGTAACAACCCCGCAAAGGACGCACGATGGTTCTACGTCCCGGAAATGGACTGTGATCAAGAACGAGCTGCTCTGATACGCAGCATGATGCCGCGGCCGGGAAAGCGAAATGTAACGAAGAAGTACAAGCAGTATTATTATCAACCACTGGATAAGATTTCACGCTGGGATCCAGAAGATGACCTATGATGCGCGTGTATGCACACGGACCCGGGACTATATCTTTTGTTCTCCTGTTACAATATTTTGGGTGCATTTTCCCTCGACTCTACTTGTGGCGTGTTCATGTTTGTATGACCTGATTACCTCTTCCTCGAATCTCTTCCTCAAGGATTGTAGTTTTTCCTTTCTTCCTTATCATTATTTTCCCGCGATATTGATTTCCTTTGTTTTCTGTCTCCCCACTCGAATAGTAATGCAATATGTTAAAGGTTAATACAATATACCACTTTATGGATGAACGGAGTTGCTGCGGACTATCAATAAGCGCTTGAGCTTGATTTCACAGGGGAATTGCAGCACTGTTTATAACTTGTCTTCTCGCTCCCACCATGTCTGCTCCTGGGTCACAAGCGAATTACCATCACACCACGGCATGCCACTGCATGTGTCACCACACACAAGCCCCTCAGCAACCCGCATCATCGCAGTCCGCCAGATCCGCTCAACCCAACATACCAGGAAAATCCGAAATATCACAGTTGTTCAACGGCATCCAAGAGTACTTCCGGTCCTTGTATACGCCTCCACAAATACGCGTGAGTAGGACCGGGTTCTGGAGTAGTCAGAGCATGGCGTTTGGAAGACAGAGTTTGGCGAGTATGAGCTATGGTGTGCGTGTTATCCTCTGATATCTCTTATGTTTGTATACCGACGGACTGTTGATACCCTGATTTACAGGAAGCAGAAACCCTGTTCAGATCGATATTTGAATCCGAAGACGACAAACTCAAGGTTCCAGCGAACGGAACGGCCAATGGCGAGAAGATACGAGTGATCCCGCCAACGATGGAGATACATGCGACGTTTTTGAGGGAGCCTAGGGGGTCGACGGAGGCGAGTGTGATATTACATCGGACTGCGTGGCCGGAGGTTGTAGAGAATGTCAAGGCCTTGTCGGTCGTTTTTAGGAAAGCGAGGGGAGATGAGACGAGCAAGTAGGAGTGAGCTTGCTGGGGATTCGGACGACTGATTGGGCCGTGTCACGTGACAGACGCTTTAATAATGGCCACTAGATAGTCGCTTGTCATCGGCCACTGTTCAGCTACGACATACCAGACCACGTTTCGGATTTCCTGTTCGCCTGCGTTGGACCCTCTGATTTGGCTAGCTCACCTTGGAAGCGATTCATGCCGGCAACAATGGTTATCCTTCCCCATTCTTTGACAGCACCCTAAATCGTTCTTTCGCGATATCTATTTTAAATGCATGATTGAAGTATCCACAGCCTCGGATGCAACAATCATACATGCCCATAAACACACCATATAAACCCCTGTTTCAACGGCGCAGGAAACAATTGGGCAGGTTCGTACATCCGAAACCTCTCTGACATTGCCCCTACATTCTCAACGGACCAGAGGTATCATGAGCAGCAAACCCGTTCTTTCTTCCTGTGTGCCCCTGAGAATAGCCAATTCTTCAAGAGGTTCGCCTATTTACAGGACCAGTCTATGTTCGAGCCGGCACTTTCCGCTTTCGAGCTTAAGGAGACAATGTCAAGCGTTAAGCTTCGGATAATAGAAAAGATTCAGTTTGAGTATCTAGGGCATATACGTCGGGGTATCGAAAATCTACCTCATTCGTAGTAAGTGTTGCTTGTGCTAACGTACCCGGGTCTGTCCCTTCAGAGCACAAAGCTGGGAGACGACCTTGGACATCTCAGGTCTTTCGGGGGGCGAGTAGCTCCAACACTGCTGGAGTAGCCGCCAAAGACCTTCGTCGGGAATAATGGCTTTTGAAGGTCGCTGCGGTATTTGCCCCCCTCTCATGGCAAGGGGAATTGATGCTTCGTGGGGTATGTCGTAGAATGGGTGTTTCTGAGTGTAAACCTACACGAAAGAATGTAAGCTATAAGGCAAGAAAAGGATTTTAGTTAGGGAATAGAACCTCTAATACGGTCATTGCAAAGCTCCAGACGTCGCATGCGGTGCTGTGCGGCTTGTTTTCCAGTACCATCTCTGGTGCCTTCCAACGGACTTCGCGGTCTGACTGGTCCGGCATGGACAGAGCCTTGTAAACTCCGATATCGGAGAGATAAACCTTCCCAGTCTGATCGACAAGGATATTGGACTTCATTATGTGAGGAGTTGGCATGAAACAAACCAACGTAGCACGTACGCCTTTTATGTTTCCGTGGAGAATGGGAGGGTTCCGCGTGTGCATGTACGCTAGTGCACTAGCGACAGGAGAGACCTTATAATGTACCGTCAGGTTGAAGCAGCGTGCTGGGTAGGAAGACCACAACGTACCAGGTCGTATTTATTGGCATTTGGCATTACACGGACATAATCCATTATGTCTTCGTGGAATGGAGTAACGAGCATAGGGAAGGGGCTAAGTGGACCATTCCAAAGACCATGGAACCGCAGAACATTTGCATGTGGGGTAGCCCTTTCCCACTGCTTCATCATGCGTTCAAGCTATAAACATTCAGCGACACTCATGAACATAAAGGGTGTCGGAAGATCGTACTTGCGGTGTTCCAATGTGTTGAGAATGGCTACACGGTATCACCTTTTTGACGGCAATGTTGCCTTGGGAGGTTTGGCCTTTCAAGACCTCCGAGTGGGATGATCCACCGAAGTATTCAAGGGCCCCTGGAACGATTTGGCTGGCAATATCAATGACGAAAAGGTACAGTTGTTAAGTGGCACGCTGTCAGCAATTGAACCTCTTGAATACCAGGGGAAAAAAAGAGAGACTGACAGTCGAGTGTACAGGCTACCCATTGTCATGCGCTGCTTGGGCTTGGGGAAATCTGAGGAGATTGGAGGGGACAGTTTATAAGGTGCTACGGGAGTCATAGCTATGCGCCGTGAATTCAACATCAATCATGCCAACGACTTGACAGTAACATATGAGCATATGCAAATAGCTAATTATCGGTGCCGGGATTTTGTGTTGCCGCCTTGTCGATTTGGCTTCCATTACAACTAACCCCAGGGGTAGTGCGTATCAGATGCTCTTGACTGGTGAAACAGGACGCTGCGCAGTTACGAAGATGGATCATAATATCTGGAGCAAAAGCAGCGGCGAATGAACAGTGGACATACCAGGTGTATCAATGTCGTCTACTGGAAATGAGAAGGGTCACGGCGAGCATACCTTTCTATAAGAGCTTGCTCAACAAACAACAGTTGAAGAGAATCAAAAAGCATCGTCTGAGAAGGAATGTTTCAGGTAGTTTTATACACGTCCGGCGTCTAAGCCCCAGCGATGAGCAGTGAACAGCAAGATGCGCATAAAAAATAGCATTATTGATAGCGTCAACACTGGCTCATAAACGAGCGTCGCATGTGAAACAAACTTGGCTGTAGTTGCTGTTATTTCTTAGAGTTGCTCTCTGGAACTGAGCACCCAACCCACACGTGGCAGAGCTCGCATCGTGCCAAACCCCAGAGGGCTATATGAGAGATGCCAATGTTCCATGTATAATGTAGTGTTCCGCTAGCTCGTCTAAAGTGCTAATGGGTGTGTGCAGACGAGGGGAGACGACCAAGGAAACGTAGACAACAATACGAGGGGGCAGGGTTCCGACCTACCGCAATGAGGGGGGACTGGCGGTGTGCCCAGTGCTAAATCAAACTTCTCGAAATGATGTAAGGTCCCAATCAACCACATCCTCACGCCTCGACACTCTGAATAGCGGCGGAACTCGAATAGCCATCAAGATCTGTCTGCTTTCATCTGGGTCAACTGAGGTAAAACTCATTAGGACGGGACCCAGAGCCTACTCACGAATACTTCATGGGCATGAGGCTTTCACTTAAGGGCGCAAGTGGTAACGCTATCAGCGTATGCCAGCCATTGACACCGCTTTCCCAGAGTAAGGGTGCCGAGAAGAAAGAATTTGTGCACCGGCCTACAGCGGGTTTCTTCGGCGGCATGTCAGGCCATGGCCATTAAACAGCCCACTCCACCCCCTGAGAAGATCAAGATCTTTCAAGGCTTCACAAGTAGTTTCTCCAACGCATGGAACTAGTGTAAAGTTAGAAATAGGATGGCATCTATAACCGAGTGCTCAGTCAAGTGCTGCCCAGACAGAGACTGACGCCCACTGAGGACCAACATTGGCTTGTGGTCCTGGTCGACGGGTATCGCCCCGTTTCACCATAAGGTAATAGCTACTCTTGATTCCAAAATAGACAGCGACCGGTGCCCATTTGGTGTGTTGCGGGGCGAGACAGCTGGGTGATTCAAGTCTAAGTACAATAATGGTTCGGAGGCAACCTCGGTTTGCCTCCAGTCATCAAATTGCCAATGAGATCAGGAGTTCTAACTTTGAAGTTTCCGCGCTTAAATTTTTGATAGGCGATAAAACAACAGTCATTGATCTATGTCAATTCTATGGAATGCTGGCCCAGGAAAATCAAGGGGTTCCCTACCAACTTAGTTGGTAAAGCTACGCTGACATATGGGCCTTACGGGACGCAGGGTTCATGAAACGACAAGTTGTGGAACCACCTTGCACACGGAGGAACGGCTGGGAAGTCCCGCAGTAATCTATGGGCATCCTGTCAATCAAAGGCTCCATGGATGCCGGAGTCTATTTTTCTCTCGTAGTGCCTCCGCCTGGCAATGAAAGCGAGTCTATTACAAGTGGTAGGAGCTGAGTCTACAGATCGAACAGGTGTTAAAGCAATATAAGGGCACGGAACGAGACTTCCTCCTTGCCAGGCTGTCATATCGGTTGGCTTTATACTATTGTTTTGGTTGAAGGAGCTTGAGCGAACTTTTATGGCTTCTGTCCGTGTCACTGGTTGACCACCCGATTGATCTCCTTCAGTAAACGTATCCAGGGCAATATCGTTGACATTGTCGGCCTCTGAGGTGGCGAATAATTCCAGCAGTGTGTGAGCATTACCCAGAGACCATCGTCAAGTTGTGTGCTGTTCTGCGGACGACGTGGTATCTCTCCTTGCCCCATTGCAAGGACAACAGTCGCTTCGTGAGGATAATTCTCGAATGGGTGAGCTCTAGCATACATCTGTAATTTCACACTGAATTAACAGGCACTGGAACCAATGGATTAACGCCGAACCTCCAGAACTGTCATCGCAAAACCCCAGACATCACAAGCGGTGGTATGAGGTCCGCCATGGAGGACCTTTTCTGGTGCCCTCCAACGTATCCCGTACCTGGGTCGATCTTTACTATATATCGCCTCGTGGATCCCGATGTCGGAAAGATAAACACCACCGTTGTCGTCGATCAAGACGTTAGACTATTGTAGGTTGAGACCTTGGTAGGGCAGGTCAAACAATATAAACGCTTACTGCTCTCACATTTCCGTGAAGGACGGGAGGGTCTTGACAATGCATATATTCCAGCGCAGAGGCGACACAGTAGGCCTGTTGTTGATGATCACAATAAGTGAACTTAACAAAACATAGACGACGCACCACAACATATTTATCGGCCTGTGGTAGTATGTTGAGGTATTCCATTAAGTTCCAATTTAAATGTACGACGACAAGCATTGGAAGGACTCCTTGTGTATTATCCAGGAGACCTATAAAGTGCTGGATATTGGGATGAGAGGCCACTTCTCTCCACTTCCGCAATGCATGTCCAAGCTGCAAACATTTGTTAAAAGAGTAATGGCGTTGAGGTAACCGCTAGTCAGCCTACTTTGTCATTATTGAAATCTCCGTGGGACCTAAACCGCTTCACAGAGACGTAATACTGATCGAGTCGTGCCCTGGCGACATCTGAATGAGGCGACATGCCAAACCACCGGAGCTCTTGATTAGAAAGCTGCCCAGTTGCATGGAGGGGAAGGTGGTAGGAGGCGGACAGTGGCGAACGGGCACGCGACGGTTTACACATGGTTCGATCACACTGCTCTTCAAGTTCTTGGTAGAAAAGGAGGGGAAATGATAAAGTTCTCTCCTTATATACCTCTTCTATCCCTCAGGTAGGATCATGTCAAGCGTTGCATCCATCGCCATTTCATTTAGAGGCCTTGGAACCCCCGGCTGTGCCGGAGTACGCCTCCGTTTCGAGGCTTTTGTGGCCTACGTCAATAATGCAAAAGTGTTCCAGATATATTAACGTTAGCATGCACTCTTATCGGCTTCCATCATTTAATCCACCTTCCTTGCCTTGACTCAACGCACCCCCTGTATTGGTATGACATGCACTTGTTATCTGAACACATAAAGTGCTATCATTGATTGCTTCATTACATCTATTTTTAAGCACTGCTTTCCGGAACCGAGGTATGGGGTACGACGCGATGAGGAAAATGGGAAAACACAAGGACAATCTTTCGTAGGTAACGAAACTCTTGAGTCCCCATATGGAGCTTCCAGTGACAAGAATCTCGGGATTTCCATCCCGCCCACCATCCTACATGCGTGCTGGCCCAATTCCGACACCCATGTATGTATATGGCAAGATTCTACCTCATGGGGATATGGGCCACGGGCTTCATTCACGCTGACATCCATATGATCTTGCGCCGCTCCCCGACCACCGAGGTCACCCCGTTCTCTTTGTCAGGGTTGATCATGATGTGGTAAAAAAGTTTAATATCAGAAGTAATACAATAAGATAGTAATCTCAGGCCAGTAAGAAGGGTATTTGCCTTCTGTTGCCGCTCTACTCTACAGGCACATTCACTAATCTAACATGCGCCCATGAGTCCATATTTGTGCAAGATGTGCGAATAACGGTAATAACCCCTGACAACTTGGCCACATCTTCGCAACGAAGCATCATGACGTAGGACGGCCACGGAAGGTAGTTTGCAGTGCAAACTAAACTCTGCACACCCGGTGGGCCGAAAGCGTACGGTAGTCTTTTGGTTCTTACCGCCCCTTCAACGGCATTTATCTTGATTCATTACTATTTTGTCCACTCCTCGTCGGGAACATCCTCGACGTTTGTTAAGCAATTTAGAGTAAACTGTTAGAGAGATAGAATATACACATTCTTTGCGGTAGCTGTATAGAATGCTTCTCAACCTTCCGTTTTATCTGGTTTCCGTGTAGCATATGAACGGACGCGATGTGCTGATGGTAGATACCTGGACGATGCTCTATCACCTGCGCTCCGAAACTTAATGCAACGTGGATCAAATCTAAAACACAGAATGGAGCCGCCTGAAAGACCTCCATTCTTCGATGTCTCATTTCATTTCTGGGCCGGCGGAGCCCATAAACTAAGTATGAACACAGGCATGTTGGGCCTCATTCTTTTGCTAATCTTTCCATGTTGGGTTTTAGTGGTGACGTCCTTGCTCCTTATAACTATCAAGCAAAAAATAGACCCGCGGGACCGGCTTGTTGCGATGATAGATGCTAATCCTACGTACCTGGGGGCCGCTCTAAACCCCAAAGAAAGACGGCGGAGCTTAAGGTGATTTCATTACCAGCAGCAACACCGGGTCGTTTCCCCTCCAAGGTAGTTCGTAACTTAAAGACTTGGATAGTTTTGGCACTGATGCGTCCTCATGTTTGACCTCGTTTCAAACTCAGGAAGCTGGTGTTGAGCCCAGAGAGCTGGTGTTGAGCCCAAAGGGTTGACAGCAGACTCCAACTTCCCCGTTCCGAGTGAACTTAGGTTGAGTTAGACGCAGAAGCTTAATTTTTCGATACGGGATATACATCCAGCGTTACTGACCGAGCAAAGCAATTATCATCTCTATGAGGTGTAAGTTAACATACTTAGATCTGGCCTGATGGTGGAAGAGGATGACCGTCGGGAACAGCAGGAGGGGGTGGTGGGTTCTCAATAGGCTTCATAGCAGGGAACAACAACACCGCCTTGATGTCTAAAATATCACAAATCAGTGGGCGCGATAAAAAGCAGAAGGGAAGAAATTACTCATTGAGTCTGTCAAGAACATAACCAGACGATAGATACCGATACCCCAGCCACCAGTTGGCGGCAGAGCATGTTCAAGAGCATCGATAAAGGTCTCGTCGATGCCCTGAGCCTCGTCGTCACCTTGTTCCTTTTGCCTCACCTATTGGATACGGTGGTCAGTACACATGCGCAGAAACACGTATATGGTCGATTCTACCTGCTCTTCGAACCTCATACATGCAACGTTTTTGGGGGAGCCTAAGGGGTCGACGGAGGCGAGTGTGGTACTACATCGGACTGCGTGGCCGGAGGTTGTGGAGAATGTCAAGGCCTTGTCGGTTGTTTTTAGGAAAGCGAGGGGAGATGAGACGAGCAAGTAGGAGTGGACTTGCTGGGGTTTCGAACGACTGGCCGGGCGGAGTCGCATGACAGCCTGCACCGGCGCTTAACCAGTAGCCACATGTCGTCATCTACCACACACGAGACCTCGGTTGGATTTCCCTGCCTGCCCGCACCCTCGGATGCGGCTAGTTCACCTGGAAGCGATTCATCTCGACAATAAACATTATTCTTGACAACACCCCCAAATCATTCTTTCCGCGATATCTAGGCAAGCCGGATCATAAATTCATTAAGTGCATCCAAAACCTCTGGATGCAACAGCCACATACGCCCGCTAGTCTGGGGTCCTCGCCGAGAAGTCTTTGTGAAGTTCTATGCACGGAAAGCGCCTAGCCACGACACGATACTGGCACATTTTCACTGCCACAGGTGTTCGGTCTCCTGATAGAGAACCAGGGGATAAGCTTGACACCAGGGATCGGGCACCTTAGGCTGAGCTCAGTCCCGGCAATTCCAAAGGTTTCTAACATTTGGTGAACGTCCAACTACAGCCTGAGTTATATCCTGGAAGCACCCACCCCACATTTCTAAGAACACGGGCCAAAGAAAGCTGCCCTCAAATTCGATAGGTAGGAAGCATCAAAGCTTTCTTTCCTTTTCTGGATGCCTTTGGTGATAGCAAATTCTTCAAGTGGTCCGCCTATTTATAGGTCCAAGTACACGTTTGAGCTGTCGTTTGCTCCTTTCCAGTCCTGAGGAGCCAACACTAACACGGGTCTCGATTTGGATAACAAAGAAGGTATATTTGGGTATCTAGATTACATAAACCCCGGTATTGAAGCTGGAGGAAATCTACCTCATTCATAATATGCCTTGCTTATACTAACGCACCCAGGCCTGTCCCCTCAGATTACGAAGTTGGGAAACGACCTTGGACATCCCAGGTCTCTCGGAGGGCGAATAACTCCAGCATTGTTGGAGTAGCCGCCAAAGTCTTTCATCGGGAATGGCATTTGGGGGTCGACGTGGTACTATTTGGACCTTTTTCATTTGAACGACAATTGATGCTTCAAGGGGTATGTCGCAGAATGGTCGTTCCTGAGTGTAAACCTACATGAAAGAATATAAGCTGTAAGGCCAGAAAGGGTTTTAGTTAGGAAGTAGGACCTCTAATATCGTCATCGCAAAGCTCCAGACGTCACACGCGGTGCTGTGTGGCTTGTTATCCAGTACTATCTCTGGTGCTTTCCAACGGACTTCGGGATCAACTTGGTCTGGATTAGACAGCGCCTTGTAGATTCCGATATCGGTGAGGTAAGCCTTCTCAGTCCGATCGACCAGGATATTGGACTTCATTATATGAGGAATTGGTATGAAGTAAACTAATACAGCACTTACGCCCTTTATGTTTCCGTGGAGAACGGGAGGGTTCTGCTGGTGCATGTGCTCCAGTGCAAGAGCAATAGGAAAGATCTGATAATGGATCGTTAGGGGGCATGAGCATAAAGAAGTGTACTAGATAAAGAGATCACAACATACCAGGCTATATTTGTTGGCACCTGGCATTGCGGAAACATAATCAATTATATTCCACTCGAGGAACGAAGTAACGAGCACTGGGAAAGGGCTAAGTGGACTCTTCCAAAGACCGAGGAACCGCAGGACGTTTGAATGGGTGGCCCTTTCCCACTGCTTCATAGCATGTTCAAGCTATAAACATTCAGCAATGGTTATGAATATAAAGGGTGTTGGCAAGATCGTACTTGTGGCGTTCCGATGCCTTGAGCATGATCACGTTGTTTCGCCTTTTTTACGGCGACCTTACTTTGGGGGATTTGACCTTTCAAGACCTCCGAGTGGAACGATTGGTCGAAGTATTCAAGGGCCTGTGGAACAATTTGGCTGGCAATAGCACTGGAAAGGTACAATCGTTAAGTGACATACTGTCAGTACTTGAAGCTCTTGGCTGCCAGGCAGAAAAACAAGGACTGACGGTCGAATGTACAAGCTACCCATTGTTATGTGCTTCTTGGGGGGATCTGAGGGAACTGGAGGTGGCAATTTATAAGGTGCTGTGCGAGTCATAGCCGTGCGCCGTGGAATTCAAATCAGCCATGTCAGCGACTGATGACAGTAACATATGAGCATATCCAAATAGCTAATTGTCAGTGTCGGAACTTTGTGCTTGCCGCTTGGTCAATCGGGCTTCCATTATGACTAGCCCAGGGGGGTAGAATGCACCAGATGCTCTTGAGTAGTGAAACAGAATGCTGCGCAGTCATGAAGATGGATCACAATATCTGGGGTAAAAACAGCGATGAATTAACAGTGGGCGTATAAGGTGTATCAGTGTTGTCCATTGGAAATGTGAAGAGCCATGGTGAGTATACCTTTCGACAAGAGCTTGCTCAGCAAACGACAGTTGAAGGTAGTCAAAAAGCATCATCTGAGAAGGAATGCTTCAGGTAGTTTTATACACGTCAGGCCCCTAAGCCCCAGCAGTGGAAAGTGAACAGTAAGATGCGCATAAGAAATGGCATTGATATTAATAGCCTTACCATTGGCTCATCAACGAGTATTGCATGTGAAACGAACTTGGCTGTAGCTTCTGTTATTCCTTAGATTTGTTCCCAGGAACTGAGCACCCGACCCCGTGTGCTGTAGCTTATATTTATGTCAAACCCCAGGGGGGTATATAAGAGATGCCAATGTTTTACGTATGATGTAGTGTTCCACTAACTTCTATGAGTGACTAAATATAGCATTATAAGATCAGTGGATGTGTACGGACAAGGGGAAACAACGAAGGAAACATAGGCAGCAATACAAGGGGCTGGGTTCCCACCTACCGCAATGGGGGGGGACTAACAATGTACCCAACGTTGAATCAAACCTCTCAAATTGATGCAAGGTCTCAATCAATCACATCCTCACGATCCTGCACCCTGACTAGCAGTGGAACTCGAATGGCCATCAAGATCTGTCCATGTCAATCGAGGTAAATGCTCATTAGGACGGGAGCGCGGGCCTACTCATGAATACTGCGTGGGCACGAGGCTTTCACTATGGGTGCGAGTGGCAACACTACCAGCACATGCTAGTCATCGACGCTGCTTTCCCAAAGTAAAGGTTCAGAGAAGGAAAAATTCGGGACACCAACCTACAGTGGGATTCTTCGGTGCCATGTTAGGCTATGACCATTTAATAGCTTGCTCTGTCCCTGAGAAAGTTTCACAAGTAGTTTCTTCAACATACGGAAGTGGCATAAAATCACAGACAGGATGGCATCTATAACCAAGTGTCCAGTCAAGTATTGCTTGAACGGAAGCCGATGCTTACCAAGGATTACGTTGGCTTGTGGTCCTGGTCGACGGGTATCGCCTCGCTTCACCACAAGGACAACAGCTACTCTTGAGGATAATTTCCAGAATAGCCGGCGAGGATAATTCTCAGAATAGCCGGCAATCAATGCCTGTTTAGTACGTCGCGGGGCAAGACAGGCGGGTGGCTCACGTCTAGGTATGGTTTTAGGGTAGTGATAAAGCAATTAGCCACTGATCCAAGCCGATTCTATGAACTATTGGCGTAGGCAAGTCAAGAGGTTCTCTATCAATTCAACTGGTGGCGCCACGGTGAGATATGGGCTTTGCGGGGACTAAAGCTTCATGTAACAACAAGCGGTAGCGCCACTTCGTGCATGTGGAATGGCTTGCTGGAAAGTGCCGCGTGGCCCTAAGTATGGGCGTCCTGTTGACAAAAGGCTCCGCGGATGCCAAAAGTCCTCACCCAACAGTGAAAGAGAGTCTATTAGAGCGGCGGGAGCTGAACCTACAGACCGAACAAGCATTGAAGTAATGTAGGGGCACAGAAGGATTTACGTCATATCAGTTCGTTCTATACCACGTCTTCGTTGAGGGAGCTTGAGCGAACATCTGTGACTTCTATCCGTGCTACTAATGGACGACTTGACTTATCTCCTTCAGCAAACGTATCCACGGTAAGACCGTTGACATCGTCGGCCTCTGAGGTGGCGAATAATTCCAGCAGTGCGAGAGCATTACCCAGAGACCATCGTCAGACTGCGTGCTATTCTGTGGACGACGTGGTATCTCCCCTTGTCCTATCGCAAGGACAACAGTCGCTTCGTGAGGATAATTCTCGAATGGTGGACTCCAGTATACATCTGTAACTCGCAGCGAATTAAGAAGGCATTGGAACAGATTGATTAATGCCGAACCTCCAGAACTGTCATTGCAAAACCCCAGACATCGCAAGCGGCGGTATGAGGTTCGTCATGGAGGATCTGTTCTGGTGCCCTCCAACGTATCCCGTGTCTGGGTTGGTCTTTACTATATATCGCCTCGTGGATTCCGATGTCAGAAAGGTAAACGCCACCGTTACCGTCGACCAAGACGTTAGACTGTTACGGGTTGAGGACTTGTCAATCGGGCTCATGGCAAATGCGAACACTCACTGCTCTCATGTTTCCATGAAGGACGGGAGGGTCTTGGCGATGCATATATTCCAGTGCAGAGGCAACATAGTAGGCCTGTAGTTGAAGGTCATAATGAGCGAACTCGTCGAAACGTAGACACCACACCACAACGTATTTATCTGCCTGTGGTCGTGCGCCAAGATATTCTATCAAATTCCATTTTATGTGTACTACAACGAGCATTGGAAGGATGCCTTGCGTGTTATCCAGGAGACCTATGAAGGGCTGGATATTGGGACGTGAAGCCACTTCTCGCCACCTCAGCAAAGCATGGCCAAGCTAAAAAACACTTGTTAAAAGAGCGATGAAGTTGTGGTAACCGCTGGTCAGCTCACTTGTTCCTTGTTGAAACCCTCGCGGGGTCTAAACCGCTTTACAGAGACGTAGTGTCGATCGAGCTGCGCCCTAGCAACATCTGAATGAGGTGACACACCAAACCACTGGAGCTCTTGGTTAGAAAGTTGCTCAGTCGCATGAGGGGAAAGGTGGTAGGGGGTGGACAGTGGTGAATTGACACGCGAGGGTTTACACATGGTTTTGGTTACACTGCTCTTCGAGCTCTTGGGAGAACAGTAGGGGAAATGCCAGACTTCTTACCTTATATACCTCTTCTATCCTTCAAGTAGGGTCGTCTCAAGCATTGCAGATTCATCGCCGTTTAATTTCGAGGTTGGGACCCGCGGATATTTCGGAGTCCGTGTTCGTCTCAAGGTGACCGTAGCCTACGTTGGTAATGTGAAAGGGTCCCAGGCAACTTAACGTTGGCGTACACCGTGTACCCTCTTATCGGTTTTCATCATTTACACCACCTTCCTTGCTTCCATTCAACGGACCCCCTGTACTAGTATGAAATGCGTTTATTATCGGTGTGCGCATTTTCGTGCCCCCTTTGGCACGCCGTGTGCCTCATTGCCTTCATTTGAAGCACTGCTTCTGGAACCAAGGTATGGGTTGCGACGCGGCAAAGGAAACTAGGAAAACGTAAGGACAATGTCTCGTAGGTCATGGAGTTCTGAGTTTTGTGGGAGCTTCCAATGACAGGAAACACTCGAGATCTTCGCCCTGCTTACAGTCCTACATCTGCATTGGCCCAGGTCCGATACCCATGTGTATATAGCAAAATTCCATCTCGTAGAGATATGAGCCACAAGTCTCGTTCCAGGCTGGGATGCATATGATCCTCGCCATGCTCCTGGCCACCGAGGTCACCCCATTCTCTTTGTCAGGGATCAGCGTTATGTGGTGGGATAGTCATCTTACGCCGGTGGGATGGCATTTGCCTTCTGTTACCACTCCACAGGCACATTTGCTGATCTAGCACGCGCCCATGAGTAGCCATATCTGTGCAAGTTGAGCGAGTGCTAATGATCCCAAGAACTTGACCACATCCTCGCATCAAAGCATTATGACTCAGGGCGGTTGTCCGAGGCCGAGACCGTACAATAGGCCGTAGAGGCTTTTGTTTCTCGCAGTCCCTTGACAGCACTTATTTTTGACCGTCATTATTTTGTCCCGGAATATCCTCGACCTTGGTTAAGAACTCAGTACACTACTAGACAGATAGGATATACGTAAATATCTTTGCAGTAGCTGTATAGAATGATGTCTTTCAACCCTCCATTTTATCGCATTTCCTTATTGTATATGTGCGGATGGGGTGTGTTGACGGTAGCCGCCTGGACGATGCCATTTCACCTCAAAACTTCATGCAACGTGGATCAAATATAAGACGCAGAATGGAAGTATCATTCTTCGGTGTCTCATTTTGTTTCGGGGCCGGCGGAGCCCATAAACTTCTTGGTATCAATATAGGCTTTTGGGCCTCATTCCTGTGCCAATCTCGGCTTTAGAGGTGACGCCATGACCACCAACTAGGTAATCCGTGATAAACCCAAGAGACCGGCTTGTTGCGGTGATAGATGCTTGATCCTACGTACCTGCGGAAGCCGCTCTAGACCAAAGGGAGATGGCGGAGCTTGAGGTGATTTCATTACCAGCAGCAGCATTGCCGAAGGTGTTTTCCTCTTCGAGACAGTTCTAAACAGCCTTGACATAATTACGTCCTCATGCTTGACCTCGTTTCACATTCAGAGAGCTGGTGTTGAGCCCAAAGAATTGACAGCAGACTCCAACTTCCCCGTTCCGAGTGAACTTAGGTTGAGTTAGACGCAGAAGTTTATTTTCCGATATGGGATATACATCCAACGCTACCGACTGAACAAAGCAATTATCATCTCTATGAGGTGTAAGTTAACATACTTAGATCTGGCCTGATGGTGGAAGAGGATGACCGCCGGGAACAGCGGGAGGGGGTGGTGGGTTCTCAATAGGCTTCATAGCAGGGAACAACAACACCTCCTTGATGTCTAAAATATCACAAATCAGTGGCCGTGATAAAAAACAGAAGGGGGGAACTTACTCGTTGAGTCTGTCAAGAACATAACCAGACGATCGATACCGATACCCCAGCCACCAGTTGGCGGCAGAGCATGTTCAAGAGCATCGATAAAGGTCTCATCGATGCCTTGAGCCTCGTCATCACCTTGTTCCTTTTGCCTCACCTATTGGATACGGTGGTCAGTACACATACGCGGAAACACGTATATGGTCGATTCTACCTGCTCTTCGAACCTCAGCCTCTGCTCGAAGGGGTCATTCAACTCAGTGTATGCGTTGCAGAACTCCTTGCCACACATGAAGCCCTCGAAACGTTCGCAGAGACCCGGGCGTGAGCGGTGCCACTTGGCAAGAGGTGACATGACTTGAGGATGGCCAACTGGGGGCGACGTAGTTAGTATTAGGAACACGAGGAGTAGGGCACGTCCTTACGAATGAATGAAGGGGAAATGCACAAAGGCTCGATGAACTCGCCAACGAGTTTGTCGAGCATACGAGCATTGGTGCGGGGCTCACTACATTCGACGTTGTGCTACGCATCACAAGTAAATCACGCGTTTTTGAAACAGGAAGAACAAATTCGTAGCATACCTTAGCCAAGAGCTCCTTCAACCACCTGTTAGTCTCTTCTGTATGTAGTTGATCACCAGGAGGGAACTTGACCCCGAGTTTCTCCTCGAGCGTTGTGATCATATCATAGCGCTTCCAAGGACGCTTGAATTCGAGTTCAAGTTGCCTTGCGCCAGGCTGACCCTTATTTCCATCAGGGTGGTAAATCAGCTTGGTTGAGCCACCAGTCACCGTCTTGACAAGCCCTTCCAACATTGCCTCGGTGATGTCCATAAGGTCCTCAGCATCCGCGTAGGCCATATAGAATTCGCAAATCGTGAACTCAGGGTTATGCGTCAAGTCGATGCCCTCGTTCCTGAATACACGACCGATCTCGTACACGCGATCCAGACCACCAACGACGAGCTCCTTGAGATAGAGCTCAGGCGCAATACGAAGATAAAGATCTAGATCAAGGTCGTTATGATGTGTGATGAAGGGTTTGGCAGTGGCACCACCAGCGAGGAGGGACGTGATGGGAGTTTCGACTTCCATGAAACCGAGGTTATCGAGGAAGCGACGAATGTAGTTGATAATCTTGGAGCGCGTGATGAAGATGTTGCGGGTGTTGTCGTTAAGGATGAGGTCAAGGTAGCGCTTGCGATAACGCGTCTCTTGGTCCTTGAGACCAAAGTGACTAGAGGGGAGCTGGTGCAAGTTCGGAGCAAGGAGGACCATGGACGACGGGGATATACTGAGCTCTCCCTTCTTGGTTCGGGAGGGAACACCGACGACACCAACGATGTCGCCACGACGGAAAAGGTCGTGTGTCTCGATGAACTTTTCGGGTTCCTTGGCATCTCTATAAAATTTTTGAGGACGGAAACGCGCGACGACGCGGAGATGGGACTGACTGTTGAGTTGCCATGATCTGGACCTTCTTTCCCTCTCCGTGCAAGTCATAAAACTTGAGCTTGGCACCGCTAGCACGAATATTGTGTATCCGCCCGGCAAGGCTGACCTCGGGAACGTCTAGCTTGGTACCGGGAGCAACAACGCCTTCGCCGCCATACTTGTTAATGTAGTCGGTAATGGACAGGCTAACATGAAACTTGTGCGGGTAAGGGTTCGGATTTTGGGTTTGCTTAAGGTTGAGGATCTGCCTCGAGCGTAGTTCATAATATTGCTGCAACGAAGAAATACTGTGTCAGAAGCGATCGAGTCACGTCATTAAGCGCACACACGTTTGGACTAAGGTCGTCCTCACTCGGCTTGGCCTCAACTTTTTCCTTAACATCGTTTTGGGGTGCAGCAGCAGCCTTGTTCGCCTTGTGTGCTTCCTTGGTGCGTTGCTTTTCACGACGCTTCAACTCCCTGCGCACGGTGTTGAATCGATCAATTACCAGGAAAAATTGAGTCACAGGCGACGTACTGCTTGGAAATCATCTCCCCCGTGACGGGGTCCTTGTGTGTGCCTGCTGGCTGTTCTGTGGACATTGTTCTGAGTTGCTGTAGAGGTCGTAGATGCCGGGGATAGGAAGAGCGGAAGAGATGGCGGGAGGATGAAAAGATAAGCCTCTGCATCCAACTTTTGTCCTCGGTAATTTAGGAAATCGATTAGTCGATTCAAGTCACGTCTTCTCTCCGAGCAAATTAAGCATCTCATTCCCACGGATGCTCTATCCAATATTTGGAAACCGGCCATTAGGCCCCTGTCCAGGAGAACTCATTCGCACTTCGACCCTGGTTGCCAAAACATACTCTTTCGGGGGGTCTCGTAAGGCTAGTCTGAGTAGGATCTTATTTTGCACGCCAGGAATATGGGAGCGAGCGAGGGAGAACCGGGTATAACCCCGCAAGCTCACCCGTTCATCAGCCGTACAGATGTCTGACTTCGCTCCGCCCTGTATGAGTTCCACAGGACTAAATATTACTAACCTTACGGGCAGGAATCGTCATACTTAGCATTTAAAATCCCCTGAGTCACGTCAACGCACTTAAACACCAACCATGACCTGCAAGGGGGTCCCCGACCACCTCGAAGTCCCTTCTACCAGCACCCGTTGCCTCCCATACGAGCTGGAACGGGACATTTTCGAGCTGACGGCCGAAGCATTTCCGGGAACCGCGGTCAAACTAGCCCTTGTATCCAGCTACGCTCATGAATGGTTCGTACCGAGTCCTATACCCCCTCCTCCAGTAGTTAATATATGTCCCAAAATCCAGGATGGAAGCCTTCATATACAGAATCGTTGTCCTGGATGCTTCCTTCACCACCATCCAACTCTTCCTCCGTACATTCCGCTCTCGGCCCCGTTCCTTCTTCGCTAAACACGTCAAACACCTCTACCTCACAAGTATCCTCAGTATCCACGATGCCCGCGAGCTCATCTCCACATGTCAAAGCGCGCAAACAGTCGCGTGCTGGGTCGACGCTCGACCCAACGTCAAAGGGGTCCACTCTATCCTCCCAACACATACCCTCCGACGTCTCTCAATAAAGCTCGAGACTCTCTGGGGGTATACATGCGGACCTGACGGAGACAGCTTCCTGCCTGAGGACTACCCCCAATTGACACATCTCGAAATCGTCAACCCACCTGGATACAATAAAATAATTAATCTCGATTGGGAGGGCATTTGCAGACTACCTTCGCTCACTCATCTCGCCCTTGGGGACCTGTGGGCATTCGACCACATGTACCTCTTCCCGCTTATGGAAGAAATCTTACGACGGTGCCCCAAATTAAAAGTGCTGGTTACCATGTCGCATGATCCCGACTTCATCTCTGCATTACAAGCCGAGGAGATTTATAAAAATCCGCGACTCGTTCTTCTGCCGGATTTCCGCTGGCCTAATAGTCATCAGAAATACTGCGCCACACTTAGAGAAGGGGGCCCTGATGTTTGGGAAAACGCGGAACGAATGCGATATAACCAAGCAGACGAGAAAGAGGTATGACTCGCATTCTCCCTACCAGATCAACCGACCTAATAATATTTTGATGCATAGCCATCCCTCCCAACCCAGCCAGACCCAGCCAATTAAAGCTGTGGTGTACACTAATTGATACGCTCTCACCGGGGATAGGAATAACCTAATTACGAATAGAAAACTAACGACCTCTCTAGACACCGGTTAGAAATCACCATAGATATAGAGGCAACACTATTATCTACTTTACATTTCATCCGCACATCTACAGTCACAGTCAGCGGCGGGGCAAACCCCGCGTGATCTCTCACCTTCCCCAAAGAACCATTCCATCAAGTGCGAAGCGTGGCCACCATGTCTACACGTTTGGCAAATCACGATTGCATCGTCAATGGTGTCTATGACTCCCGGTTAGATGGTCTTTGGTAATTGCAAAAGTCGTAGATACCTTTATGAGGCGCAAACGCCAAGTCAATCTCCCGAGCAGCGTCTGGTACGATGCTCAACGTCAACAGACATACAGAACACCTAGGCAAAGCCCTCTGGCAATTTGAACACGTCGTTGGCTGTAGTTCAAATCATAGTCAGCCACCAGTCCCGTAGAGATCATAACAAACACCTTACCTTCCACTTCGCCTGTCCTGCCAACCCAAGTTCTTCCTCCGGTACAACCGGCTTATTACAATAATTACACCTAATCATCACCTGCTTAGGGACCAACTCCATCGGCGGAATATCCCCATTCTGCATTGCCTCAGCCAGAATCTGACCCCTCTCAATATCAAACAATACTCTGGGATGATGCAACTTGAACCCATCCAACATATCCCTATACGTCTCCAACCACCTAATCACCCTCGAATCCCTTATCCTGTGAGGACTCACATACGAGCCCAAGATCGCCGCAGTCTGCACATCACCCGTATTATTGATGTAGCTTTGAAGTATGTCCATACCACGATTGGTTAGCCCTGTAACGATGAGCCCGTCAATGTTGCCTTTGGACACGGCGAGCTCGATAGCTTGGCGGAGATATATCGTTAAGGCTTTGTCGTCAAGGAATTGGAGTGCGATCGCAAGGCGTTCGCGGAGGGGTATGCTTTCTTCTTTGAGCACGTCGGCCCAGTCGCCTACAGCAAGGTAGGTCAGGATAGCGCAGAAGTAGGGATCCTTCATGTCTTTAATGAGACGCTCGCAGTGTTCACGTAAATCGTGGTTGCGGAGAGGGACGGTGCCTGCTGGGTGAGGTATCAAAGCAGCGATGGTCCCGGACATCATTTTATGAGAGATGTCTGAAAACCAGTTAGCCGGAAGCCAGCGAAAACTCATTCGAGCATCCCATACCATTACTCTTTAAAAGCGTTTCCAAAGCCTTGGAGAACTGCCGTGTGAACACTAGCCAGGCCGCAGCTCTCGTATATTGGCCTTCCTTCTCCCACCTATCGGACAATTAGTACCGCAGTAGCCAGAAGAAAGGAAAACCCACCTTAGAATTGCGGCGCTCAACTCATCCTCTTTCAAGCTCCATCCACAGAGCTTCATCGCAACCTGCCGCTGTACCAGTTTCAGAGTACTTACAGCAGGCTTCCAGGTCGATCTCTCCCCGGTCTTCCTGCTTTCAATCACCGTTAACGCGGCTTGAAAACTCCCCTGGTAGTCATCGGCTTGCGAGTAACTCCTCCTTGACTTTCTATCACGTGCAGTGGCGTCACCCAGGTCCAGAAGCGGTCGTTCAACGGCGACGGGTGTGATGTCTAATTGCGACTGCATGGGCGTTAGACCTTCCCAGATTCCTGAAATACCCTGATGAGCGAAGTCGTATCCATGTACGCGGGCCACGGGCGTGCAGAGGAGCTGTTGGGAGTCTGCGTACTCATGTTAACAAGGCATATAATTAGGATCCGAATTCAGGCTTACGAGAAATCCAAGCCCAAAGGTCTGACAATGCTTGAGAATGGACATCGACAGAGCCATATTCCTCTCGCGTTATCCACATATTATGCTGTAGCTAGAATTCCAGAACAATCAGTTTTCGCCAGAACCGGACGTGGAAGTCAACGCTCACGCTCACTCGACTCAACCCATACCCAAGCATAGCCCTCCTCCGCATCAACATCGAAACATCGTCCTCAATCGTCGCAATCACCTCCTTATTCTTTCCTTCCCTCCCCTTCGGCCTCCTCCTCGCCCTCTCCGACTCAAGCTTCTCACCTATCAACCCATGCTCTCCGCTCATCGGTATTGAATCTCCTCTCGTCAACGATGGCTGCCTCGCCGAGCTCTGTCCGGTCTGTTGCTGGTCACCCTGTTCATGACTCTGATACTTCCTCAACGCCGATGGACTATACGTCCGTCCTTTCTGTGGTCGAGTTGCAGCGAGTCCCGTAGGTGCACTGGGTGTCATACTAGGAAGCGCGGGGAACCCATCTTCATCACCACGTCCGAAGAGAGCTGGAGATACAATTGGCGGGACGAGTGGCGGAAGAGACTGAGATTTCGCAGCGCGCCCACGAATGAGTGACTCATCTCTAGGTCGAGCTGAACGCGAGCGTGAGCCTCTTCCGAGCTCGCTGGAGTTGCCACCTAGGCGATATCCCGGTGTGGACAAAGGGATGTCTACGTCAAGGTCGTTGTCGGGTAGTCCTGGTATTGTCTTCAGATTGACGCCGGAACCAAAGGCTAGATCACCGCGGGCGCTCCAGACAGATTGCTTGGGCGCGTCATAGATAGCGTACATCTCGAGGTCGCCGTCCTTGGTGACCACCATCACGTTGCTGGTAAGAGGGTGTGGAGTCCCGTGATCGGGGGATAGAGCGAAGGAAGAAAGAGATTTGGTGAAGCTTTTAGCTAGAGCTGTATGAGTGCACTAAGTCGAACTCGAGGAGAAAGAACGCGCACTTCTTCGTGTATTCGCCAGGACCAACGACGAAGTAGTATGATCCGTCGATAATGTCCTCTGCCTCATAGCTCCCGGTGCTTGTTGTTGGCTGCCTGTCTGCCAAGGCAGTGTAGCAGCCCAAGATCGCTTTGTGGGTGCCTTGCTCAAAGGGCTGCCTAGGATCCCGAGACCGATTGTGTCGTTTGAAGGAGATGTATCTATCAAATCCCAAAAACGAACATATGCCGAGTCTTTCTCCAAGGTGGCTAAGCACCCTCGCCGCGTGCTCGAGAACTCAATGCTGCTGAATACAGAACCAGGTCGTAACCTTGCGTTGTCTGCCATCGCGTCTCGTTCCGAAAACATCAAAGGTGATGTCAATCTGCGGGTATCCCATATTGATACGTTGTTGTCGCCGATGGAGGCGACGCGATGTTGATCGAATGGGTCAGTCGCAATAGCCTGAATTTTTCCTGGTACATTCAGAACGGCCGCTGCCGGAGTCCTTAGGTCGAAAAGACGAAGCCACCGGTATGAGACTCCAGCAAGCAGGAGGTTGGTGGATTTTGGAAGGAAGGTGAGGCAAGAGACAATCTCCTGAGGTGCATATTGTTGGAGTATACGGGGATCGTGACGAGAATGCGTTTCGGAACTGCGAGGGATTGATGCTTGCGTTCGAGTGGCCGAACTGACGGAGTCTTGAGATGAGCCTGTCGGCTCAAGGGAAAGAAGTGGGACAGCGGAGGTGATGTCCCAGATAAGGAGACTGCAATCGCCACGGACTTTATCGAGACCAGCAGCAAGATAGTTGGGGTTCGCGGTGCAGAATGCCACGGAATTGCATGTGCGAGAGTTGCGAACCGGCAGTGACACGGATGGTCCGCTCGAAAGCTTGTCGCCTCTTGTGTGTTTTGCGGCCTCGAGCCTGATGAGATCTACTCTACCCGAGTTGACTCCTACAGCAACTAGATCGTCGAGGGTTGGATCTGGCGACCATGCGAAGCACTAAATTAGAATGATGTCAACATCATTTAAACGTTCGTTAGGAGAAGACAATGAATCAGAAATCTGGTACATGTATCTCCGAACGAGATGCAAATCTAGAGGAGAGAACACACTTTCATATATTGTAGGTCCTGCTGGGACGTGACATGCCTGATTCTAGGGTGCTCCTTCGCCCATTCATATAGCGTGATCTGCGAGCCCCCTCCAACCACAAACTTGTTTTCCTGTCGCGGATGCCATAACAAACGCTTTTCTGGCAGAACCATTGTGTCAAGGAAAGATGGGGATTATGTGTTCGTTGGAGTGTTGCTCCTAGATATTAAAGAGAAACCATCGGGGAAATGGTCTGAGTCTGTGACGCGTCCAAAGTTGTAAACTGAGTCGCAGTGAGGGGCTACAGTACGAAAAAGCAAGGACTTACGCGCCTAATGGTTGACAGATAACGCGGCGGCCACGCACCGACCTATGAACGGTTTGTTGACATCTGTGTATTAAACCCTAAAAATAGTAATACAAGGATCAATCGGTAGGGCTTCCAGTCAACGCTTGTCCGTCATCCAACAACCATGTTGCGTTGTAAACGAAGCTGGAGACAGAAATACTGCTTCCACCTTAATAATGATTCCTCTCATGCACTAGATACTTTCCCCCGAACCCCGCCTCGCTTGAACTGTGTGGACCAAGTATCACCACCGGCCCCTTCAGCCTCCAAACCAAGGACAACAGACAAACCCCCCACACCGAACTAAGGGCATGCACAAACGCCAGACGCTTTAGCGCTGATGCTCTGCCCGGGTCAACTCGGCCACACAAAATTTAACCCATGCCCTGATACGCCACCGTTGTCGTATATCCCTAGCTTGGCGTTGTCGGCTTACGAGAAGGCCCAATTATTGAGAGGTGGACGGGCGGTGACATCCCTCCGCAGATCACCCTCTCAAGAATAAAGGAAAGGAACAGGATCATACACCTCGCAAGGCAAAGGCTTTCTAGAGTTGCAAATTTATTGGCCCTCCCGGTATCTTTAGGTTGACTGGCAGAGATAACGATACGAATGAACAACCAAAGGCAACACTTTGAACATCACAACTTGATTAACAGGACACCGCTCCAGGTCAGCAACAGATCGATAACTTCGTGGATGGATGATCGTCTCCGGGTCGCCCCCATTTCGAACTCTAGACTCGCCAACCATTCTGCTTCCCATTGGCTTCCAACGAGGTGGTAACCACTCGCAGTCAAGGGAGAAAATTCTAACCTAGGAAAAAATACCCTTCGGGGGTGGATTAACTAATCCACACAAAACGAACCTAAGCGGTCACGGCCAAAATACCAGCTATGTTTTTTTTTCATGCAAAGGAACATAGCTCGACTATAAACAAGTTTTTAGAGTGTTCACGCGCTCTCCCTTCCATGAACCTGCCTTCTTCACTCTGTCCTGGTCACCCGATCATGTGGTCGACAGCACGTCCATTCTCAGCTTCTCTTCCAGAAAGAACCATAGACTTTACACTCTTGCTCTATATTCATCCGCCTCAGGTCGTTTGGCTGTCTCTTCTTCCCAAATATAAAAGTTGACCATAGTCGGACGAAAATCCTAACTTCTGGAATGTCAAAAATAGCAGGAACCGACCCAGTCCATCATCGCCGCCGTCAACATCTTCAACGTACCTTACTCGTGGCTGTCACTCCGCAGCAGTTTCAGTGTATGGCATGAAAAGTAAGTACGATATAAGTCCCTTTTTAACTAATAGACGAGGACAATGTAACTATCGCCATGCTTCGTGCATTCCTCCACTCGGCGTCTGGGAACACAGACAGCGCTAAAAACCGCGCTCTCCCACGCTAAAGCGATAGCCCCAAAATCATGTCATCAGTTGTGATGAAATTATGGTCCTCGATGTTAAAATTCATTCGTGCTCGAATCTTTACGAACCAGCATAGACCAGGACCCCCGAAAATTGGGGGGTATCCCTGATCAAATTCGGATAGAAATATGAAGATTTCTCGGAAACCCTCCGCA